>JACN01102146.1:0-11291 GCA_000787155.1 Scartelaos histophorus | reverse complement strand
GGGGTGGGATGGGGGTGCGTAGGTGGAGGTAGCCTGGAGGGAGATGCTCAGCAGGGGGGCAGGACGCTCGCAGGATGCCCCTCTCTGAAGAAGTAGCACAGACTTGCATGGGCCGGGTGGAGCCTCCTCGAGGGGGAGCACAGATGGAAGCTGCTGCAGTGTATTCTCCTGTGGCCGGTTCATCATTAGTTCCTGAATGACTTGTATAGTGTGGTCACAGCCTGTGATTGGTTAATTGTATTTTTAGGCATCATAATCAAATTCAGGAAGCTGTGTGGTTTGATTTATTGACCTGTTGATGTTGTTGCTGCAAATGGAGAAAGTAGAAGACCAAGGAGCAAGTTTCATATTTTCCTACTGGTGCACTCAGTAGCATGTAAACTAGAAGCCAAGGAATAGTAAAATACACAGTCGAAAGTGGAGCACAGGAAATAGGAAAGATAATTAAAAATGCACTAAAAGTGGGATAAAACTTAAAAAAGTGTCTGCAGTGTAGTGCCAGATAGAATAACAAATTTTATAATACAGATGAGTGCTAATTATACGATTTTTCCATAAGAGTTTGTCTAGAACCAATGAATATTCATATCTATGTTAAAAAATTAGAGCAAAGATGAGACTTTTCTTTCTTTTATGACAAGCAGAAAAGAAACAAGCTCTTTGGGAGAGCGTGAACACGCAGCAGCAGAAGACTTTGTGACACTCAGATAAAAGGCACGTCATTTCTCTGAGTCTGAGAGAGAGTGTAAAGACAAAGGCATTTTTCAAGACTCAATCTCAGGGCTGTGGCCTTTAATGGGGCCAGCCAATATTGAGCAATAAGTATAAGAAGGTGGTTTAAGAGAACAGAAATGATGCTGTATGAGATATTTTTTCTCCCTATATTAATGATTGCTCCATGTCTCAGTGTCCCATAAGACAGAGGAGCAAACACACCAGAGTCACCAGACCACCACCTCATCTCAGCCTGAAGAAGAGAGTGGCAATGAAGTAAATCATGAGTCAAAAGGTATTGTGTTTCAGCCCAGACGAACAGAGCAGATTTAAAATGGGCACTGTCACTGACATTTATTTGTGTGATAGCCTTTCATAATTCTAAGACAGAAGATCAAGATACTCATGATGCTCATAGATCCTCATTTGAGCACGTTCAAGGTATAAATGTGCACCATGTTGTGTAGCGGTAGTGTTTTAGTAGATTATGTTAACTCATTGTACTGTCAGTTTTATCTAAACCTGAGGACCATGGACATGAGCCACACAGATCCACTGGACCACATGGAGTCAGTACAGAGGGACAAGAAGGCAGGTATCATATTGACCTTGAGTTAAAATAGTTTATACTTTGAATGTCAGCGTTGATTCAACTGTGGTGTGACAGTCTTCCACAAGTTTGACGAACAAAGACATGACACTAATGGCCTCACAACAACCACATTTCACCGTGGAGAGGAAAGTCAACAGGAGCACACTGAGGACAGAGGTAGCATATCTTTAGCAATTTTAAGTAATAAAAAGCTAATTTAAGGCCCCATTTGGTTTTTTAAGGTCCTATATTATCCAAAAATGACTCTTGTGAACTTTAAATCTTGCTAGAATGTTGTTACCTCTTCCAGAACAAACCTGGGTTGTGTTTTGTTTCATTCACATATGCTTGAGTAATCCTTGAGTAATCTGTCTACATCTCAGAAAATCAGTCTGAAATGATCCAAATTATTTCAGGGAAGGTGTGTGGAGTTTAAAAACATAGTGGAGCACTTCCTAAGAAGCCCTCTGCCTAAATATGCAGGATTTGTATGTTAAACATGTGGGAATGAAACAAAAAAACCAGCTCCAGATATGTTTTGATGAGGAAACATTATAATATAGATGAGAAAATAGGCCCTTATTAAAAGTCTGAATTGGTGATGTTCAGTTAAATTAATATTCAAAATGTATATATATTTAAATCTAAAATTGTGATTGATTAAAATGAGGGGAAAAGATGATATTTTACACTGTGGCAAAAACATTACATTACTAAAATTGTCACTTACTAGTCACATGCTCTACTTTATATACTTTATTTTTCCCTGCTAAAGTTTATAGCAATGTCCATGGACACATAACTCAAAGCGAAACAAGAGATGAAAACAAACTTGAAGATAACAACAGGCTCCACGGTATGTTCTAATTATTATTGCACTTAAATCATTGTGAGGAAAGTATAGCTACACATGCCACAAATGAAAAATACTAAAGTGTATCCTTGAAGTAATGTTGTAGGAATGTGTGTTTGCTATGTTACTGAGATCAGTGCTGTGTGCTAGCTCCCCACAAGGCTGAGGATCATGGGCGTCACAGTCACCACATGTCATCCGAGCACGGCCGCGAACGAGCAGAGCACACGGAGCAGACTTATGGAAATGATGGTATATGCTCAAACAAGGTAGTGCAGCGTAGTGAAAATGGTTTAATTGGCTTTTTATGACTATTGTTCCCCTGCAGTTCTTCTACATGAAACCCATGGCCATGAACTACCTGTGCACGGTGAACAGAAAGAAAAAGAAAGTGAAGGTACTCAACGTGGTAGCTAGAGTTTCCTGTAGATAGCTCTAGATGGTGATGTGAATCTAATGACCATGTTGCGTAGATGCTCACAGTGCCCATGTTCACCAAAGTAGTCATCACAAAACAGAAAAGACTGGCCACAGTGAAAAGCAAACATCACCAGGTATTTGTAATAACAGTAATAACAAGATGCAGCAAAGATTTTTTATATTATTTTATGTATTTTCCCAAAAGCAGTTCAGAATAGAAATGATCACCATGACCATGAGTCTCACCATCAAACATCAACTATAAGTGGACGTCACACTGGTGGTGCAAATGAACTGAATGGTACTGTCAAAACTTTCACTAATACACTGAGGATAGTTAATAGAGAATTTGCCAGTAATAATTATTGTATCATCTGAAACAGTTGATCACTTACATCACGAACAGCATCATCATCATTTCACTACTGACTCTACACACAAGAAAGAGGAAGATGGACATAATCAACAAGAGGGAGGTATTATTCAAAGTTATATAGATATAGATATAGATATAGATATAGATATAGATATAGATATAGATATAGATATAGATATAGATATAGATATAGATATAGATATAGATATAGATATATAATTTGTTTTTGTAAAAGCTGTACTACACCATAAGTCTGACCACCACGGGCATGTAACACATGAGGATAGAGACTCTGAGCACAGGGCGGAGCGAGTAAATCATCATGGACACAACAGTCATAGTCAAGCTGAAAATACTGACCATAACAAAGAAGATCGTACAGGTATTCAATGCATAATGCATTATGAACACAATGGTAAAGAGAGATTACCTTTATTCTTTTCCTTCAACAACATTGTTTTAGCGGCCCATCATGTAAATGCCAATCATGCACAAGAGACTCATGAACAAACAAATGAGCATGAGGAGGGACATGATATGCACCCTCCAGTACACAAAGGTACATCTGGACCAGAGCAGTATTTTAAATGTAATATTAGGAAATACCTTTTATGGTGCTGATACTGTACTTGCCTGTTTTTAGTCAGCCTGCATGGACACGACACCCACGGTCACACACCAAACTCTCCTCAACATGAGGAACAAGATCAACATCATTTGGGGATAAAATGTAGGTTGTAATAATTTACTTTGTTTATTGTATTTTACAACATACAGGTATAATGATTGTATCGGTTAGATTTGAACTAAATTTAATATTTTGTTATAAGTATGAAACAGAATATATTCTAATAATTTACATTTGCAAATAGCAAATGGCCATGGTGGCCATGAGGCACATAAACAGACCAAGCCTGAACAAGAAGTGGGCCATGATGCACAAACAACAACAGAACACAAAGGTCTGTGTGCCTGTGCAGAGGACAATAATGTCTCACAGTGTCCACTTGACTCTCACTGAAGTGTGTCCATTTATATTCAGCAAACCATCATGGACAGGAGGCTCACAGACATGGTGCCAGCTCTTCTGAACATAAGGAGCTAGATCATAATCACAGAGGTATCTAATGTGGAACTTAGCGTAAAATGTATTATATTATATGTGCCGGGTGCACAAAATAAATACTTAATTCGCTTGACTAACTCAATTACTGCACAATTTCCATAGTGGCCCATCATACAACCCACCATCATGAAGATACATCCAGCTTTCCAGAACATAAGGAGGACGGTCATAGTCATAATGGTACTTAACTGAGTTTAGCCAGTCCTATGTTTCGTATGCACATTTACATTCTTACACTCACATAGATCTCACAGACAACCATCGAGGACCTGAGACCCACAGACACACAGGGCCTGAACAGGACGACAGGCACATCGCTCATGCAGCACCCAAACACACAGGTATCTGTAACCCTCAGCACATTACAAAAAAGGAATATTGAGAAAAAAAATATATATATATTTGATTGTTATTTCACAGTCAATCCTGGACATCAGACTCACAGTCATTCTCAACATAAGGAGCAAGTTCAAAATCACATAGGTATCTGTGGAACATTAGAGAACATATATTACCCAGGAATACATAATATATTGTACATTTTTTCCACACTAGTGTTTCATCAAACAACAACTCACCCTCTTGGGCATGAGCATGATACTCATGGACATTCAAGGCCTGAGAATGAAACAGGGAATACCGCACACCCTGAACACAAAGGTATTCTGCATTATAAGTATATTGTCAAATACACACGTAATTAACACAGTACTGATGTTTTCTATTCTCAGTTGAACACACAATCAGCCTTCATAGACATGAGAGCCCCAGTCACACACCGGCCTCTGAACATAAGGAACAGAGTCGCAGTCATACAAGTATCTGTTGTGAAGAATTTACAATCTTGTGTTTTAGTGTTCTGGTTTTATTCCTTATGGTTTGTTTAGTTTAGGTCAAGAAAGCTATGAATAACTTTGCTTTAATAACAATATCCACAGCCCATCAGACAAGTATTCATCATGGACATGAGGTAGAGACACATGGGCCTGAGAAGAAGGCTCAAGAACACAGACAAACTAAAAACACAGGTAACTTTTACATGTAGTGGATAGAGAGTTTAGAAATAGAATAGATGACTTCGTTATTAACTTTGCTTGTTATGTTAGCCTCCCATAAGTCTGCATCACACAACAGTAACCACAACATGAAGCTCACGTCTGAACATGGGCCACAAACAGGTAATAGGTTTAAGACAAAAAAAAAAATCCTAAAAAATATTGATAGTTTTTTATTTTTGTTTTGCGGCGTCCCAGTCTCCCATAGTCACGGACAAGTGCACGGACATGGTCACTGGCACGGACACGTCCATCATAGCACTCACCCCCACAGAATATCACATGCACATGGCGACAGCACAGAGGAGGAGGAAGGTAGAAGAAAATCTGAGAGAAAAGGTATAGCCCACAAATGTAGTGCTATACATACACCAAAATATATTCAAATGCTTCCTACATCTATAACGATATCCTGACAAGATTCATCTACTCAGGCAGCATATTTTTAGCTGAAACAATGAATAACTGAAGCTCAAGTCAAGACTGTTGACAAAAAAGAATAAACAAACCGTTTGGATGTTTCCTCATAATAATTGGATTGAGTACAAAAATAGTCTTTCTTTTTTAAGACAAGACGAGCTTGAATCATGGAGTTAGAGAGTAGGGAGTTTTGCCTGATACTGGTCTTGCATTTTTCCAGTAAGATTTAGCAGTGTAACAAAAACTAAACACTGTTATACTTCTGTAAAAAGTCACACAATAATATTGTGGGCATTCACAGTGTGCATCGAAATGACTGATTGGGAAACAGATCATTTAGAACTAAATCAACAGATTTGATAACAGAGAGAAATTTGCAATGGTTCTTAATTTTGTTTCTTTCTTAAATGTTTCCTTGTTGATCTTTGATAGTTTAATGACAGATAGTTTTTTTGTTCTCTGTTACTTCAAGCCTTTTTAAGAAACTGAACGGAAATAAAGAAAACCATTTCAGTTCAGTTTCAGCAAAAATAATATGCACACTTTGCAAAAGCAAATCATTTGCAAGACACCTACAAATATTATTTGCACTCATGATAACAACAAAATTAATACATGATTTTTCAGCCCCATCCTGTGGAGAGATGTTTTTGGTGAATCACTAACTAAATACATTTTACTGTATTGTGTGAATCGACGTAGTAAATTCTAATGCTACATAAGTAAAGTGCCACCAATGACTTGATCCCTGGTCAGAGGTCATTGATGCCCAGATTTTTTTTCAAATAGAAAGTTAAGAGGAAAGCAAAGCCAAATCGAATTAGACACAATGACATGCAGCAGTGCAGAGCCATGAATTATAAATAAAAGGATGAGTGTTGAAGGATTACTATTATGTATGCGCATATTAAGCACAGAAATTGCAGTTCTGCATAAAATTGAAAAATCATGAGTAAAAAAAAAAAAAAATACACTGCATTGGACCAACCCAACCTTTGTCAGATTTTATAAATCTGTTTTAAAAACATGGTGTAATCCCCTTAAACACTGCTATCACAACAACAAACATAATCAGATTAATTTGCATTTAGTCCAGTCTTTTTAAACATTAATAGTTATGAGACCAACAGTATAAATGAACTCTTGATGCACTGTGTGTTACATAATTTGAGTTTGTCCCATGAGTATAAAATCTATGTAAAGTATCTTTATCCTTATGTGGCCATTTCTTTAATGTACCTATGACCAGAGGCCATTTGCTCCAGCTACGTGAACGTACAGCACATCAGGTTAGAGTTGACTGTGTGAGTGCATGTTACATGTAAAAACCAAAAGCTCCTTTGTCCCTCAAGGGCTTCTCACACTCTTGATCTCGGGAGAGCCGCAGGCCAGGCGGTTGTTTGGAATCATATACAATGATTTCAAAGGTAAGACTGGACCAGATGGATTCTTTATGTTGTGATAAAAGAGAAAATCTCAGGGCAATTTGTCTTTAATGAAAATGCTTGTGGAGGAATTCCTTTCCTTGCATGTTTTATGTTTTTCATTTCCTCCCATGTTTCTCTATGCCCCCATTGTGTTTTCTTTGTCTAAATGGTCCAGGTAAGCATCTACACTACCTAATAAAATACACACATACAACCACACACTACTCAGTTGTCTCAGTAATAAAATTCAATCTAGTGCTTTAGTGACTGATACAGTCAGTCAACACAATACGCTGTTCACATTTAACACTCCACAAGTGATAAACACCAATAAAGCAGCATCTTGACTTGAAACATTAATTTGTGGAACAATGTCCTCGTCTGTGGAGTAATTGGCCATTTATATTTAATTAGGCACTTCACCCAGCGCCTGAACACACCTCCCTCAGTGCTGAGAGAGGCACTTTACACTGGCCCTTTCCCTGGCTGCCTTTAAACCGTCTCATTAATATTTCAGCTAGCATCATCAACCAAACAATAATAAAATAATAATAATGTGACTGCTGATTAAACAGCTAAACTCACACTTTTAAATATGCATTTAGATGTGTATTTGCATAAACATCTCTGGTAAACACCTCTTCAGAGGACAGTGATGCCTCGCAGCACAGTGACAACTTCTGAAGCTCAATAAAACCTTCATTAGGAGCAGCGTTAGCAAAGACAATTGTACTAGGATTGTAGAACAGCCCTTACTAAAATTTCCAGTAATTATTTTGGTTAAAGCTTCCAAAACTGTGCCTTCGTTAATAAAAAAGAAGAAAATATTTCATCTTATATATATTTCTTTCATCATATATATTTATGATAAAATAAATGTCAGTTATGTATCATTATCTATTGCGAGTACATTCCAGTACATGTTTAACATGCCTCCTGTGATACTAGCTGAGATCAAGCTCTTCACCGAGTTGTAGCCACGATAGAAGTAGAAATCCCATCTGTAATCAGGGCAGTGCAGCAGTCAAGCACACTCAGCAAACCTGTGAGAGGCTGGTAATGGAGAGTGAGTGACCCTTCTTTATTGAGCCAATATAGACTGAGGATCAACAGTCATAAAAATACACACCATTCATTTGCTCACTGATCTCTCCAAGTAAATCTGACACAAATCTGTAAATGCCGGTAAATGACTGTTGTGCTTTTATGGTGTCATGACTGAATGTTTGATGTGACAGACTGTGAGTGCTACGGCCACTCCAACCGCTGCAGTTACATCGACTACCTGAACATCGTCACCTGTGTGAGCTGCAAGCACAACACCAGGGGCCAGAACTGCCAGCACTGCAGGCTGGGATACTACCGCAACGCCTCTGCTGAGCTCGACGACGAGAGCGTCTGCATCGGTCAGTGCACTGGCTTCTCTTGAGAGTAATATACAAGTGTAAACATACACAAGTACTCTCAGGATTTTACTATAGTAGTATTTAGTATATTTAACTGCTAAACTGGATCTACATTTGAATTAAACACAAAGCAATAGTAAAGCAGCAGAGAATTCTTTCAAACATTACGTTACTCAGTTACATTTAGACTTGAGATTGTCTAATTGAATTGAAATTGAAATCAAATTGAAAGTATAACTGAATAAACACTACAAGGAATTTGTAATACAGACTTGTGGTTTAATTCATAAAATCTCTCCTCAAACAACAATATTCTGCTCCTCAGAGTGTAACTGTAACCAGATGGGCTCAGTCCACGACCGGTGTAACGGCACAGGCTTCTGTCAGTGTAAAGACGGAGCTACTGGGGCCAAGTGTGACGACTGTGTGGCCGGATACTACTGGAAACAAGGCTGTTACCGTGAGTACTGCTGATACTACTGCAAACAAGGCATTAAGTACTACTGATACTATTGTAAACAAGTACTACTGATACTAACGAGGCTGTTACTGCAAATACTACTGATACTACTGTAAGTACTACTGAATAGAGTTCTGCTGTTGTAATTTTGTGCTTTACAAAAATAAAATTTAAATGTAGTACATACTTAATTGTAAGTACTAATGGTACTACTGCAAACAAGGCTGTAAGTACTACTGATGCTAACCAGGATATTACTATACTACTGATACTACTCAAAGCCAGGCTGTTACTGTGAGTAATGTGTGCACAGAGGCTGAGATGGAGGAGGACCTTTGTGCGTGCACTTTAGGCCCGGCTTGTGCTTCCACGTGTGTTTTTCTTTACTCCTGGGGAAATGTATCATGTAGCTCATTAGCCGCATCAGCTGTGGCTTTAATTGATGACCCTGTCACGCTTTAACCCCATTACACTGATTCACCTTCCTCTCCCAGGCCCTGCCTCCTACACATATACTTAACATCCAAACATCTGACTGATTTATTTAGTATTCTAGGTTTGTATGTTTTAAGCGTAACAACTGCATTCAACAGTACAACAACAGATCTGCTGTGTTGGCTAAGTGTAATTATTCCCTGTCATCAGAGCTGCTTCTCTCTTCTTTCCCACAGCATCTAGGTCAAGTATCTATGCAACTCTGTGTCTCCCAAATGCTTTTTATAGCACTCTAATGATGTCATTTGTTTATCTAATAATTTAATTAATATCATGCACACCGTGCCTTTTTTATTTTGTTTGTTTTTGTTGGTTGGGTCAGTAATTTAAGCTTGAATCAAATAAGCGGTGGGCTAACCACCAGCTGAATTGGCTTGACCCACAAATAAGAACACAATAGGCCACTGTGCTACAAAAAAGTATTATATACAATAGAGGAACAAATGTAGAAATGTACAAATTCACTGACCCTGTTTTTCTCCTGCAGCTAACGTCTGTGACGAGGAGATGCTGCTTTGTCAGAATGGAGGAACATGCTTCCAGAACCAGAAGTGCATATGTCCTCCAGAGTTTAAAGGTGTGCTGTGCCAACAGTCCCGCTGTGAGGCAGGCAAAGACTGCAACAGTGCATCCTCACTACACCTCTCCACAGCCCTGCTGTTGCTCTGCACTCTGCTAACTCACCTGCTGGCCACGTTAAGCCCCCACTGAGCCCCAAACACCAGTATGTGTGTGTGAAGTGTATTTGAGGCTGGGGAGAAACGCCGTCCCTCCTGAGAATGCACTGCAGCACTAAGCGCACAGCCACGTCAGAAACATAGCCCAAGACGCTTTTTTGGACACACTGTTACATAGACCTCACAAGACTGTTATCACACCGAGTGTGTGCTCAGGTGTGACGAAAACTAACAGGGCAGTGACCTCAACAAGAACAGATGCAGACCACGGGGAAGAAACCATGCCAACCACTGTTCCCTTTATTTCAGCGCTGGAGCTACGTACATCAAACCAAAAAGCACAAACTCAACACTTCCTGCACCACTGTACACTTCAAAGGGAATGGCTGTTGTAACCACCAGGACATTTCTGTTTTTCTGTTTGAGTTAGGGACCGTTGTTAGACTGCTCTTAATGGCTGGCAAATCAGTAACCAGCTTGTTGCGATAAGTCTTAAAGGCAAGGTCAATTTAACTTGCTGCTGAGGCATACAATATATTCTATTACTTAGGTTTTATTTCTTCTCTTAGGAGTGGGACATGGTTTCATTTCATTCTCTTTCTGCTGCAACTTTACATATTCTTAAGTAAATGTATCTATGTGCCCACCAACAGCAGAGATTATACATTATATAGTCCGGGTTACCAATTATTAAAACTTACTCACTATTATGGATGTTATAAGAATGAGTGATTGTTGCCACACTTAACGAGATTTAATCTTCACACAGTATTCAGGAAGCAGATTAATTTATCTGAATCAAAAAAAGAGGAAGAAAAGATTATCAAAACACTATAAATATTATATTACATCATTTAAGTATTTTTTGTAGAAATTATTTTTGTTTGGAGTTACAATAAATTATAAAAAGATTAAAATTATGACTATTCCAAATGAGCATTTTATTACTCTGGTTGTAAACCTTGCAGTAAATATGTTATTATATGATGTTATTTGGGGGGTTGCATCTTTTTCTTTCAATTCACTGACTCTGGTACAGAGCTGATTATCAGTAAAATCAAGTGGTACTTTTGAAGGAATATTTTGTTGTGAAAAATTTGGGAACCACTAGTCTAAAATATTTTATTGTTTTAACTTTTTATTTTTTGCTTTTTCATCCCGAAAGATTTTTAACAAAAATCTAAAATACAGAAGCAAAATTATATGGATGAAATGTGATTAATTCAACACAACAGTATATTATATTACAAATCTAAAAATGTATTGCAAA
>KN494589.1:10976-21432 GCA_000787155.1 Scartelaos histophorus | reverse complement strand
ATAAGAAGAAGGAAGTGTGTACGTCACAGTGGGCGTGCACCAGTGGAGGTGAAAATGTGGGTAGATCAGAGCAATGACATCAAATCCAAGAGAATAAAGATGACTCAAACATGTATGAATCACTCCAAATACAACTTCAGAGCTCAACAGGAAGAAACTACTAGAACATGGTTAAAATCTCTGAAAAATCCAGTTTGCACAATATTTTAAGAATATGCAAAACATGGAATGAAATAGAATTATTAACGTGTTATTTGTTCTGATTAGTTAAGTGTGTTTACATTACTGAAAATAAATATGACATCAAAATCAATACTTTACTGTATATTGTTTGTGAATTGGACTAATTGTCTGTAATAAAGTTATATAAAATCACACTGTTATTTGCATTTGAGCGATCCTTCAGTAATTCAACATCTGCATGTTTTAGGTTGACACAGACACAGGGAGAATGTGCAAACTCCACATGAAAAAATCCAAAATGCTCCAGGGATTGAACCTTTGACCAATGCACATGTTTAAACCAATTCTTCTGCCTCAGAAGTGACAAACGTTGCTCCTGCACATCAGTCCAACAGCGCAGTCCTCGGTGTGAGCTGGAGGGGGCGCTGCAGGACACAGCCACATCTCATATTTCAGCGTTTTACACAAATCTGTCTTCAGATGAATCAATGGACGATGTGATCGGGTTAAATCAGAAAAGGCTACAGATGTTATCATAAAAAGCACTGATTGAAGGAGATGGTAAATTTGCATAAGCCGGAGCATGCAACATCCTGTTCAGACCATAGACTGTAAGTGGACATCTCTAACCCACTAGAGTAGCTCCTCTCTGTAACTGCTGCTATCAGGCTCATTTTGGTCTTCAAATGTTGCCTTTAACAAGCTCTACTTCAACCTTGGGCTTTTATTTCAGCACCCTCGCTCCTGACTGGCTCTTTGGTTGCTATGATACTTGTGCCCGGATTAACAAATAGGGATCTCCAGATAAACTGCTGTAACTGCTAGCTCCCTTGCTAGATGAGCTTCATTTGGCTGGAGCCGAACACTATGGGTCACAACGCACTCCCTCAGTCCACTTCTTTGTACAGTGTATGGTTAGAACCCACCACCAAAACACACAGCGTCAGACCAGATCAACCCAGAGAGCAGAGCCTTCAATCAGGGTACACCTCTACATCAACCACTAAAGCAGCAACAAGCAACCCAGTCACAAGAACCCAAGACTCTTGAACCACAAAGCATAGACCCCAGAACTGCCCCCAATAGAATCACCGAGCTCTGATTGGACACAGCAAACGCGTTTAAAGATGGACCTACCTCTGACCAGGAGAGATCAGTACATCACAATACTGGAAAACACATTTTAATACTTAAATACTGACAAACAGTTTGGAGTCAGGTCTGATTTGAATCCTTTTTTGTTCCCCATCCAGAGAGCGTGTTAATGTGACTATGAAGAGTGAATCCTGTTAAACAGAGTACAGCTCATTCATTCTATGTCTCACCTGCACAGTCAGACCCAAAGTCACCTGTGCAGGAGGAGACATGACAGTGATTATTAAATTCATCCAAATTTCCTTGTCAGAAAACATGTCAAACAGCAGCTCTGCAGCACCAGTTCATACAAATATATGTGATCCACACATTTTATCCAATTCCAAACACTTCTCTGCAGACTGTGTAGGTCAGTCCGGGGTCTACGCCCTAGTTTAGCCTTGTCTAGTGTATTTTAAGGTTTAATCCCAATTCTGATGTAATAAAAAGTGAACTGGCCCTCTCTTTAATCTATAATGCATCTTGCATTATATATCTTTTGTCTATAGTAACAGTATTGTACTGACCCTCTCTTGTCTGTCCCGGGGCTGTGGGGCAGAGGCTGGATCTCCACTGGACCACATGGGGGCGCTACTGGGACCACAGGAGCAGACCATGCCCCTCTTACTGCTGACACCTGCAGGACACAGAGGGAACACACATATGAGGGATAAACGTATGATTATTACCATAATTATGTAAATGTTCATTGTTCTTACCCGGTCTTTGCTTGAGTTCACTCCGTTCCCTGACGACAGCACTCTGAGAAAAGCAGAGACATTTATATGTAACTGCTTAGAGGCCTCTGCCAGAGGGGCTGCAGCCTCTGCCACAGGGGCTACAGATATACAAGCAGGAAGAGCGCTTTAGCATCCTAGTTGTTGTTAGCTTTAAAACTCCACTCTGTCCACGGTGTGGTGCGCCCGGTCTGCAGTGCCTGTACTCGGGTGATGGTCTATTGTGTGTGCACGTACACTTTGTGTGGAAATACAACGAAGTGGTTCTGAGTGCACTTATTTCTATTATGTCTGACACATTACTTAAAGACTCGGCTCTATAGCCCTCGCATCAACGCACTGTACAGCCCTTGAGGAATTGTCGCTAAAAACCTCAAAACCTCTGGGCCTCAATCTCTGTATCACAGTTTTACAGAAATGTCAAAACCCAAATTCAGACAAAACATTTATAAGAAAAGTAATTAAAAATTACTTACTCTTGTGGAGTGAAAGGACCTGGAAGAAAAATAAAAAGATTAAGTTTAGATTAGTGTCTATTGGAGATTAACAACTGGAATATGGTGATATCATATCGTCAACAGAGGCAAAAACAGAGGGAAAAACAGAGGGAACTACAATAGACCATGACCCTCAGTGCAAACCGCTTGAAGAAGTAACTGTTATTAAAGGGCCTATATTACACAACACTGACTCTTGTGGGCTCTAAGCTTCATCACATTAAATATAGTACTTTGAGATTCGGATCTAGTTACATCCCTAGTGTTTATGAAGTACCAGTCTGGCATACACCAATGTTCAGCTGTCTGTAGTAGTAAAAAGTAGTAATAATTTTTAAAATGATTCTGTGTGCAGCAGCAGGGATAGTATTTGCTGTAGTATTTGTAGTAGTAGT
This sequence comes from Scartelaos histophorus, assembly GCA_000787155.1. NCBI lineage: Eukaryota > Metazoa > Chordata > Actinopteri > Gobiiformes > Gobiidae > Scartelaos > Scartelaos histophorus. The sequence goes on along the minus strand of KN494589.1, from coordinate 18,486 downwards.
AGCAGCATTAGTTATTATTAATTGTAGTATTAGTACTTGTAATATTAGTAATACCAGCACTCACCTCTGTTGTGCATGGTCCTTCTGGAGTAGCGGCGACTTGGGCGTCTCTCAAATGAAGCTGATCTTCGGGCTTTATTTGCCTTCGTCGTCTGATACTCTGTTTTACCACTGACACAAGAAATACACAGGTAAAACACAAATGCTGTGTGTGTGCGCGTGTGCGTGTGTGCGTGTGTGTGTGTATTTGTGTGTCAGATGCCCTCCCAGTGTCTCCCTGTGTTCTTATTCAGTGTAAAAGCTGCTAACCCTGTAGTTTAGACTTCTACATGTTCAGATTTGAGTTTCTCAGATGTGAACCGTGCACTGGGTTCTGCGTGATAGGGTAGTTTAGCCTCCCAACCTCAAGTGCCCTGGTTTAGTACCTGTATCTAAACCGTGAGCCCATCCGAATGAACCCAGAGCGAGCGGCGTTCTTCTGGACTGGCCCTCTGAGTCTGAAGAAGGCGTGATGTTCCACAGCACACTTCCACAGGTGCTTACAGGCCTTAGGGTGGTCCATGCGAAAGACAAATGTGTGCTCCTGCTCTTTACCCTTAGGGGGGCAGAAGGAGGATTATTCAATTACAAGAATTAAGTCTGGTACTGGTTTTCAGGTGGTCCGGAGTGTAAAAAACTGTCACTGTCAATAATGTGTCATACAAGTAATAAATTTGAACAGGCTTCTACTGCAGCTGCCAGAGAATAAAACGCCCTGAGTGGAAGAGGAATTTCTAAATTCCATCTAAACAAACAACAGTTACAACTCAATATTCTCATTTCTCTATCTTCTTTTTGAAATAATGAATTTGGTGTTGTGCACGGAGGTCACTGGAGTGTGCAGTCTTACATAATCAGACAGTTCCAAATGAGGGCACATTTCTGAAATACCTCAAACACAGAGAGTGGTAACCCACCCCAAACCCACTAACAGCAGTCCTCATTAGCCCCTGGCTTTAGCACTTACCTGGTCATCGTCCTCCACCACCACCAGAGTGAGTTTGCTCTTCTTAAAGTCCAGACGTGTGATCTTCGGCCTGAAACAGACACACTCTTTAGACTGAGGACTTGAGCCTGGTACAAAGTGAACCGAGGCTTTTCTCTACTGTAGTAGTGGATTTATAGGCCAGCTAATGTACAATATAAATCCATCAAAAGCAGACATGAGCCTGACTTGGAAAAAAAATCACTGAACATGTGGGACCAAACAACATGGGGGATTTTTGGATTGTAGGTGCTCTGTGGTGCAACCTGGGCAAAATATTAAGTCTAATTTTGGGATTACATAGAGGCTTTATAGAAGGGATTTAGGGTGACAAGATGCATTATATGGTCATACATGTATAATCAGTAATTTTTATTGTACATGATCATTAAGACCTGTGTTTTGATATTCACTACTGCATTGTTCATTAAACTGTCAATTTAAATACATGTAGATCTATTCAGTCAGTCCGCTTTGCGGATCCGCTGCGTATTTGTTCTGTATTCTCTTTCTGACCGTCGCTAACCCAAACTCCAGGGCAGCTGCTGTTACACAGCGGATATGCTGCTAAATCATCTTCGATCCGCACTGTAAATGCACTTTTAACACAACATTTGTTAGATGTGTAACTATCAATTAACGGATCTGCGGCGAAGGTGCGGCGGATCAGGAGCGGATCCTGTGCGATGTGCAGGTGGACTCCGCTGCGGATCCGTTCTGCGGATACGCGGCGAATCTTCAGCTACCTCTGTCACGGATCCGCGGCAAATACTTTTTGCTGTCTGTGCAGTATCCTACATTGTATGGTCCACTCATAACAGAAAAAATTCTAAATCCCTAAACTTGGTATCCTCTTGCTATCGATCGATACGGCGAGGATTTCTCACGCTGTGAATTCTGATTGGCCGATTTCCCTTCGTCATCAAAGCCTTGGGAGGTACAAACGTAGCCGATTGCCTTATAAGGAATATCTCTGTAGGTTGTGACAAATGCACGTGGCTTTGAGATGCAAATTCTTCTTGGTCAAAACAGACGTAATTTATTCAGCTGCTTTATTTTGGGTCCGGGCTTTGGTTAAGGGCCCCTCCCACAAATTTTATTGCAGATTTGCATGAATCTCAGGAATCACCAGAATCATAAAAAAAAAACCGCGGAATTCCGCGAATCCGCGGAAAAAGCTCATGTCTGCAAAAGTGAAGTTATATCACAATTAATGTAGTTTAGTTTAGTTTAGTCTAGTCTTGTTTTGGGCCTGGTTCAGTTCTTACCAGAAGAACAGTCCGATCTTGGTCTGTCCCTCAAACACCAGGACTCCGGTCGGAGTGAGGCCCAGGCTGTACTCGTTACCATCACGAGCCTGAAACACAACATCAGGAGGTTTAAGAATATAATACTTATTTTATATAAGGCTTTTCTAGGCCTGTCACTATCATTATACCGACTTATCATTCAACAATGAATGAATGAAAAAGATGGAACAATAGATTTTGGGGCTCAATATTTGCCTCAAAATTTGTTACTTGCCATCAATGTGACATACATAGTGTTAATTATAATGTAAACAAAGGCCAAACTTTTCAGAATAGTAGTTTCCTTCTCACTGACCCTCTGAAGTTGTAAAATCAAACTCCTAAACAAGCCCATGAACACTTGTATTGATGATCAAATTGATGGGTCTAAACTGTGCCTCACCTTGACCATGTGCATATCCACGCCGTACATCTCCAGCCACTTGGCCTTGTTCAGGTAGTTTATCTCGGCCTGAGCGGGAGTCTGACCCCTGCAATAAGAACCAACAACTGAATCAATCCCTAATCACTGTAGCACATGTGCCAAACTGCAAGTGCAGCTAGAAACGGACAGATACTGAATTAGAAGAAGAGATTTGGAAACACTTAAATGGAGCAAAGGATTCTGGTCTATCCTCCGTGCACCTGCATGCCACTCCTCCCTGCATGCCCCTCCTCCGTGGGCTTGCATGCCCCTCCTCCGTTCGCCTGCATGCCCCTCCTCCGTGCGCTTGCATGCCCCTCCTCCGTGAGGCTGTATGGTTGTTTTACCTGCAGTTCTTCCAGGCATTGTAGATGGCCTGCTCTAGGTCTTCCGTCTGGTCTGGGGTAAACCTGAACTCTGAGACCAGGTCCAAAGGGTGCTCCAGAGGATCGCAGTCGCCCAACTCGGCTGACAGAGACGGAAAAGGACGTTAACAACTAAAATAAAATAAAACACTAAACAGTCCCTGAAAATACTCAAGTTACTATTTGGATTTGCTTTCACTGTGTTGGTATAAAGAGGTGCACCAAGGGAGTGTGACGTGACCCGCAGCATTCAGCTCAGTCAATTGAAGCTCATAGAGGCCAGCAGTTATAGGGGCAAATTTAGAGCAGAGTTTCATATCTGGAATTCCAACCATGACTGTCATAACACCCAAAGTGCCAATCAAGAGCGCCTCTTCCCCCCAGGGAGCAGTCAATCAATCCTGTTGCTAATGCTAGTGAGTGTGACCTTGGTGAAAGAAGACACCTGATTTGTCAGATAGAAATGTTTATATCTTAATCGCAGAAAAAACAGCAAAATAAAAACCCCAAGACCATGTTGTGTGACTTAAAACATACATTTTAAGGTCAGAATGACAAGCATGACAGCAGCAGTTACACAAAGAGGGGCGACGGTTTTTCATTAGAAAGCAAATTTGAGCCAGACTCAAAGGAGCCAGAAACACGCCCATGCTCAGTTCCTGTTTGGAACAGGGATAAGATAACACTGTTTATCGTGATAAAAAGGGTAGACAATAATCGGGGGAAATTTTATAAAATCATGATGGAAGCTTTTGATAATATTCACATTATCATTATTCACATCCATAACATTTTTAAACTATAAACAACTTTTATGATAATCGTGATCATTAAACGCAATCATCTTGGACATAATTGTGACACCAAATTTCCACATCGTCCCGTGCAGAGTTTGGAACGTGGCAGTGAGAGGGTTAGCAATGTGCAATACAGTCTATGGTTTCACCTCAAAGGAAATTGACATTACATACAAATTCATTAGTTACAAATTGCCCTGTTCAAGTCCTGTGGTCTAGTACCCTGATCTAGTTCTTACCCTGGAGAGAAAAGGCTGCCAGCTCCACAGCCGTTTCAAACGGACACTCCAGTCTGAAATGATAAGAGAGGAAACTTCAGAAAAACAAAACTAATTTGTTTAAAACAAAATGCATTTGGAGACATTTGAGAGTAGAATCTGACTTACTTTCCAGAGAGGATGTCCTGCTTCAGCTGCAGCACAAACAGATACCTGAGAGGACACAGCAGTGAGTACATTCACAGGACTCAGTCTCTATACCTGATTTTGAATGTCTTAAAAATGTGAAAAACAGAACTACCGTAATTTCCAGACTATAAAGCGCACCTAAATATAAGCCGCATCAACAAATTTTTTACTAAATTTTAGAATAGTAGATATATAAGCCGCACCTGAATATAAGCCGCAGGTGTCCACTTCTTCAAGAATGTTTTCAAGTTCGGGCATCTGCTTTTATTGTCTCTGAAAGTGTTTGTCGTCTGTATGAGTCAGTTTGTCACGCTGCTGTCGTCACCATCTCACCATCGTCTCACTGACTCCATGTGCTTTCCATGAGGAGGGTGTGTGCATGAAACGCAAAATAACTGTTCAAAACACAATCAAACGAGCGTCTTCCTCTGCACATCCCCCCTGTCTACTGCTCATGTCTTCTGCACAAAGAGCTGTTGTTGGATCTTGGATCTTGTCAGTGTCTCGTAAGATTTCAGCGGATTTCAGACTCTCCCGGGGGCGGGGCTAAGTTATGGATCAGGTATTTGTGGACGTCCGAGTACTGAAGTTTGAGACGTTTCTTCTCGTCATTTACGCCTCATCTGCATTTAACGCATGCGGGTAAGACGTATCCCCCTCACTTATGTTAATTTAGCATCATCACTTATTTTATCACATGGCGATAAACTGTTTTAGTGCTGACAGCATCGCTAGCCAACGCTGCAACTCCATTTTAACTCTAGATCCGCACAGACAGCGGCATTTTCTGCACTTGCGCATCCGCTGTGTTGCAAAACAAATAATTCGTCCATATATTAACCGCACTGTTGTATAAGCTGAAGGGCTCAAAGTGCAAGAAAAAAGTAGCGGCTTATAGTCCGGAAATTATGGTAGTTCATTTTAAACAGTTTGCAGGGGTCCAAAGTTATTCCTCACTTACTTTATGCATTCTGAGCATCTTCACTGCTCAGCCCAATGAATTTATAAGCGCTTTTCACAAAATTTCAGAAATCTGGCTGCCATTAACTAACCTGTCACCGTGCACTTCCTAAGATTTTGTGATTAAAGGAGCTGTGTATATTTTCTTCATGTAATAAAGTCAAATTAGTTTAGCCCAAGTCCAGCAGCTCCATATAGTAATTACAAGCAGACAGCAGTGAGAGATACAGGACTACAGTCATAGTACAACAACTCACCCTTATGTAACAGATAATACTTCCTATAACTGTACAACAACTCACCCTTATAGAACAGATGATACTCCCTACAATAACTCATCCTTATAGAACAGATAAGCCTGTGTCCTGTCAATTATCATATCACTGTCACACTGTTTTCTATGACCATTTGTATAAAGCTGGGATTTTATTACTGATACATTTTATTTTGACTTGTACATGAACATGTATATAATTATGTCTTATTTGTCTTATTTGTCTGTAAAATATATAATTACCAATTATATTTTTTTACTCTTTGTTATTGTATTATATTGTTATGTGTGATTTACTGTGTCCAAACAATTTCCCTTGTGGATCAATAAAGTCTAAGTCTTTAAATCAGCCACAAGTGATAAAGCTGGTACACTGTTAGCATGCTAGTTTTTATTAGCTTTACCATGATAGAAAATTCCACTCTGGTCTTAAAGAGTTGTGAAAAAGTGGTTATAAACTCATCATGGTGAATAATTAGTAGGCTCAGAATGGATAAGTAAGTGAAGAATACATTTGGACCACTTCAGCTTTTACATTTTTAAGGCTGCACCAGCGTATCAGATGCTCTCCCTGTGTGACATCCTCTTGCAGAGTGTTACCATGGAGACACAGGCAGGTGAGTATATTTACCTGGTGAGCTCCTCGTGCAGGTTGTTAGGTTCAGATGAGTAGAATTTGACTCTCATGTGGAGACAGTACGGAGGACCGACTGAAGCGAGATACATTTAATATGTGAGATTTCATCATTTCGTTTTCAGTTATTTTCAGACTCAGGATAATATTAATAGTACTCACTTTTGACCTGTTTCTTTATACTTTTGGTGACATCGAGCCAGTGCTGCAACAAAAACCACAAGTGTGTTCAGCTTATGTGGACTAGAGCAGGACTAAAGCAGTACTAAAGCAGGACTAAACTAGGATTAAAGCAGGACTAGAGCAGGACTAGAGCAGGACTAGAGCAGGACTAGAGCAGGACTAGAGCAGGACTAGAGCAGGACTAGAGCAGGACTAGAGCAGGATTTAAAAAAGGAAAAAACAATTTGTCCAAGTCTAACTCAAGCAGAGCTCTGAACACCATTGCTCATCAACTCATAATCAGTTGCAATCTGCTGTTGCTGTGCCCTTGGGCCAACGTTTCTGAAACTCCCACACATTCCCGTCACCTCTCCCTCCTCCTCTCCCCTCCCTCCTCCTCGTCCTCCTTATCTTCTGTTATCTTATCTACTAGCAAAGAGCTTTAAAAGCACTATGGGCACTATGTCACTTTTTTGCTGGAGATATCACTGCTTTGCCTGGGATTTTTCACAGTATAGCATTATCTCCTTGGAACCAAGTTATATACATCAGATCTGTGGAGAGGCGAGTCCACTTACAGAAAGAATGCAGGTATTTTTGAGCAACAATAAAACAGCTCTATTGGAATTCATGCATGATATTTAACTTAAATATTTCAGACAAAGCAATACAATCTCCATGGGGACAAGCAGGTGACATAGTGAATCTTTAAGTCAACCAGGACATCCAGAACAAGTATACTGGGATTTGGATGAACAATTTTAGGTTCTGATTCTAATCCTGGTGTTTACTACTGGTTCTAATCCTGGTGCTTAGTTCTGGTTCTAGTCCTGGGGCCTCACCGGGACCTGAGCAGCATCCATGAACCTCAGGCCAAAGTAGTCCTTCTCCACGATGTCCAGATGATACATAATCTGCTCAAACAGCTCCTCTCCTCTGGCTTTTTTCTGAAACACACCACAGTATAAGAGAGGGAGGGCATCTGACACACGGGGAGGGCATCTGACACACAGGAAGAAGGAGGGAGGGCATCTGACACAGGGGGATGCAGAGGACAGGAGGGCGTAAGGGTTAGATTACAGTAGCGATAGTGAACGCACTGGAGGAGGTGAGTGTAGACAGAAGAATGTTTGGAATGTGCTTTTTCACTCAGAAAAAAACATTGGAAATGAAA
>JACN01112010.1:0-11200 GCA_000787155.1 Scartelaos histophorus | reverse complement strand
ACTCCAAATCATTAAATCCAGTGAATTCTTCCTCGATGTCACTTCTAAACAACTCCGCCAACTCCGGAGGTAGATGAAGCGCCGGTTCCTCTTGTGCGAACTCATGGAAAAGGTCGACCTTGGCTTTGAAGTCTGCTGGGAGTTTTTGGGACATCGTTGTTCTTGCTCTGAGAGGCAGTTTCATTTCATGAGGCTGTAACACCAAGAAAGTCCTCCCGCAAAGTTATTTATACTCATCTCCTTGGCAACTACCTGGGCATGAAGACACAACTGCACCATGGACGACCCTCTCCCAGCAGCACGTTGTTCAAGCACCGTGAGCGAACTTTTTCCTCTAGCTGTGGCCACCTAGTTTTTAGCCCATGATTAGCTCTTTTTGTTTTTTTCATTGCAGCAAGAGTAGCCTCCGTTTCGCCAGTCATGATTAGCTCTTTTTGTTTTTTTCATTGCAGCAAGAGTAGCCTCCGCTTTTCGCCAGTTTCTTGTTAACTCCAAACTTTCTTTCTGCTGCTTGATTACTATTTTCGGCTGCATATTTCACAACTTGCAGCTTGTAATCTGCAGAACATGATTTTCTTTTTGGTGGCATTTTTGTTCAGCCCTTCTCAGTTGCCTTTATAAGTTTTCAGTAATGTTGAAATTTAAAATTTTCAGTAAAACAGAAGTAGCAGGTGCACGTGCCTTCAGCGCCCCCTTGCAGTCAGTGGGAAAATAATCAACGTGTGAAATGCGGTTGCCAGTGTGAAAATAACAAACAAACAGATATAATAACTTTGCAGATTAGTCGCTCCGGAGTAAACGTCGCACCCCAAGCCAAACTATGCAAAAAAGGGCGACTTATACTCCGGAAAATATGGTACTGCCCACTGTGGCTGCACAATTTACCCAAACAACTGTATTACATTTAGAAATCTGAACTCAAATCTGTTGTTTGTCCTGTTGTTGAACACTGGTCCAGACCTCCCTTCCTCTCTTCCTCCTCTCTTCTTCCTCTGCTCTCCACACACAGTTTAAAGGTTTGTGTTTCTGATCGGACACACTCGTAATTAGACTGACCTTCACCCGGACAGGCAGAAAACACAGCTCCTTTGCAGCATCCAGCCCCGAAAACACAACCAGACGGGCTCGGGTGGCAAAGGCTACGAGCTCCGAAAGACGGGGAGGAGCTCAGCATCTCATCTGGAGAATATCCTGTTTGCGGTTTGTGAAAATATGATCAGACACAAAAATAAAGCTGTGACAAGCGCAAAGGAAGAGATGAAGATTTGCAGGACCCATATTAAGCTGTTTTCTGGTCTATAATAATGTCATTTCTTCATAAAACATACCTGCAATTCCCTTTCTAGTTATTTTAAGTTTGGAATCAGGACCCAAAGCCGTTTTCTAGGCTTAAGCACCATCAGCTGTAGTTCAGGGCCTCAGCCAGCAGGGGGGCTAGAGAAATACCAGGCTGATTTACATGTCAACAGTCCAAAATGTTCTAAAGGTCAGTCTAAAATCAGTGTTTACACGTCAATATCAGCCTGCACATTTTTGTTTTTCCCCTTTAGAGTGAGTTTTAAGCCCTGTGCATCTGGTCTAATAACACTGCAGCCAAACCAAACCTGACAGAAGGCTTATTTATGCTCCACTTTCCTTTGTAAACAAATCTGTGCGTTCCAAATGCGGAAACAACCACTGCATTTACACTTCCAAATGTTCTAACGCCAAGGCTGTGTTCTCTGTTAAAGTTGCATTGTGTAACTTTTCGTTTGAGGGTCCATCGCCTTCATGTTTCTACGGAAATGTCGTTGTTGGGCTTGGTATGTTTAACAGCTTGAGATTAAACAGCTTTATCTTGTATTTATTCAATTACAGCTGTTTTTTTCGCTCAAAAATACCTAGAAAAACAGGAGTTCAGAGTGTGCGCGGGGTCGCCTCTCTACAGATCTGACCTGTAACTTCGTCTGGCTTGGTTTCCATGATGATCGAAAGGTTTAATGCCGTACTTGAAACATTCCAGACAAAGCAATAACATCTCGACGAAGAAAAGCATCTTTTTGACAGACGCTCCATCTGCGACAGAAAAGTTACACAGTGCGCCTTTAGACAACCACCAGAGGGCGCTACAAGTCAGTTTGATGAATTGACCAAAACGGACGAAACAGAACAACAAATAAACTAACATGGAGGTGTCCACGGCAGGTTTTTTATCATATCTGTTGGAACAGAGATAAGAAAATCAGGTGAGGACGGGATTTATTTTTCAGTAATTTGTTCTTGTGACATTTTCAAACTTTTAGCTTCCACGATCGAGCTGTGTTCACTACTGCCCCTAGTGGTCAGCTCATGTACAGCTCATGTATATTGCTCGATTCCCCATGTTCTGAGGTAGGACAGAAGCCTCCATGAGCATTTGTATGGGTCTAGAGCAGCAGTTTTCAATAGGTGAAGCTCATCTTAGGGTTAGGGGGTGTCGAAGATCCACTGGGGAGGTGTGACACAAAAAATACACATCGTTTCCTGATTTACTTTCAACAGAAATAAGCAGCAGCATTTATTTTATGTTCTACAGAAACAAAAAATTAAAACGATGGAAACGTTCTGACATAGGTTTGCAGTCTCTGGTCCATTTTTGCCTAAATGTTTGTGTAAAGAGTGACGAGGAGAGTTTGTTGGAGCAGAAAACTGATCTTGCAACACTAAATACTGTAAGCTAACCTCCACAGGCCATTATTGAGCATTTATATCTGCATTTTCCAGCTTGGGATCCAGAATTCAGCCTTTAACACTTTACAAAGCTGCAAGTCTGTGCACTGGTGGATCTCCGAGTGCAGATGGGGGTGATTGACAGGTGTTTCAGCCAATCAGGGACAAACACAATTCATCTACATCAAAGCAAACATGGCTGCTCATGAGAAAAAAAAAAAAAATCACAGGGGAATGAAAAACAATGCGTATTTTCAGCCGAATCAATCAGCGAAACACTATACTCTGTTAATTTCAGGTGAGAGGAATATGATTTTGTTTGTAGATGATGGGTGACCAATGAGCTTCTTTGTTGGAACTAGAATCTCTCGATACAAAGCGGTTTTATTCTGGATTTGGCAGGGATCTGAATTTATGTAACCTCAGCAATTACAGTTTGGCATTTTTATATTTCACAAATTTCTTTCCTTTTGCTGTTTATAGACCGACTCTGGGCAAAAGCTGCGTGAACCACTATAATATATATTTATGACAAAGGTGACTCTCTCCATCCCTGCTCTGTTCTGTTTGTTTATGGAGGCAGTTTACACCAATAGAGATGATCCACTGTCCAAACCTCTGTGATTATATCCTGCTTTATGCTAAACTTGGCCATTTCCAGGACTCTGCCTCCACTTTTCTTTCATTCGAGCAGCGCCGCAGACGTTTAGCGTTCTTTAGGGATAAACAACACAAATCAGTCCAGTCTGGAGGTTACGAGTCGGTGCGACGAAGAGGAAGTGCTCGTAAATCTGCAGGGCCAAGGCTGTTCGAACTGATGTTTTCCGTGTTTTTGGACACTTTCGAATACTTTACGCTCCGACTTCTATTAAAGCTTGTGCAGTGCTTTGAATTCTGTAATAGAGTTTGCTGTTTAACTGTCGCATTTCAGATTTGGTGATCTGGTTTAGGTTTGTTTTTGGTTTTTTTTTTACACATGGTTATCAGCCTGGTCCTCACACCTCTCGAGTTCAACCAAATGCCATCATGCAATCAGTTTTGTTTTTTCAGTGACACGTGTGAAACAAAGGAACTCCTCCTCTCCTTTAGAAACAAAAATACAGAATTTCAGAACTCTACTCATTGAATCTGCAAAAATCTGCAGTGTTTTTCAGTCCTTTGTGATTTTCTCCTTTCTTTTTTTCTTACAAGTTGCTCTAGTTGATTTGATTTGTTCCTGATTGGCTAATCCACCTGTCAATCACGCCCATCGGACGACACATTTCACGTTAAAAAGAAATTTGAAGAAGTTGTTTCCCTAACAAGGTCATAGGTGTGACAGAGTTTGCTCAAGGTTAAGGTCAGATGCTAGTCTGGGCTTAACGAGCACTAGCGAACCACCAGTTAATGAGAATAATACACAGTGATAATCTAGATTATTACTACATGATTTACATATTTGGTACAAAATGTGATTTGACATATGTTTTTGAAAGGTAAATGTCTCTTGCAGGATGAAAAACAAAGATAGAAATCACCTGTGAAGTTGTTGGTTGAACCTGTAAGTGACCAGCAGGTGAGGCCAACCTTAGAGTCAGATCTGTGGAGAGGTGAATAGATAATGGAATTATTTTTGGGAAATTTGGCTGAAATGCTTGAGGTGTAATTTTTGATCAGCACACTGTAGAATCAGTGTTATCAGGTCTTTTTTGAATATGTTTCTTTAACATAAATGAAGTCCTCCATGAGGACAGATAAGCTTTTTAAGACTTAAAGTTTCACCTGTAAATCCTTCACCCAAATCCCATTTTATAAAGTGCGAGATAAGCAGCAGGTGATGGAGAGATTGGGATCTGTGTCAACCCACGGAAATTAAACATGTAGAGACTTAAGAGCTGATAGTATCAGGAAAACATAATACAATTTATTCTGTTGGCTCTGGTGTTTGACTTCAGAGGAGAGACAGTGACTGACGGAGAAAAACACTGAAGGTTACGGGACTGTGGTCAAATCTGCAAACACATGTTATATCCAAGCGAAAGTCATTCAGCTTTGGACTTGACTCATTAAAATGTCTAATTTAGGACCTCAGTAAAGCTCATCACCTTCCAGGGCCATGGAAATAGTGACGCAAGTACCTCGGCGTCCATGTGAACAACAGGCTGCACTGGAGGGACATCAGTGATGCTGTGTGAACAGGAGGAGACTCTATTTCCTGAGGAACCTCAGGTCTTTCAATGTGTGCAGCATGTTAGTGGAGATCTTGTACCAGTCTGTGGTGTCCAGCTCCCTGTACATCACTGTGGTTCTGCTGGGGGAGCAGCACCAGTAAAGGAAACATGAGGCGGATCATGAGTGTCACCTCTTGTATACAACGGTGACACTGTACATCACTGTATTTATTTATACAGTTATGCCCTTTAACATTTTAACTCCAGCCTTTTGCCATTTTTGAGTTAGGATTAGAATGTATTATTACCATTTATATTTACCATTTATATTTTTTCTCTTTTTTATTATATTAAGTTGTGATGTGTGAGCTACAGTGTTGAAGCAATTTCCCTTGTGGATCAATAAAATTTGTCAAAGACCTAGTTGTACCATTTTTAAATGCTTTCTTTCTGTATCACTTATGTGCGCTAAGATATTTGTTCATTCAAAGCCCGGGAGAAGTGTGCAAGGACTCCACCTACACGTGCATTAAAGGTCCGATATTACACAAAATGGACTCTTTTGAGGTCTAAGTCATGTTATGTTATTACTTCCTCAAAAACAAACCTGGAGTTGTGTTTTGTTTCATTCACACACTTTTTTATCATTAGTCTGTCAAGATCTCCAAAGCTCAAAATGCTCAATTCCACTTTGTGATGTCATGAAGTGGTAGTTTTCAAGTTAATCCTACATTTTATCTTTAACAAAATTCTGAACTTATCCAATTCTGTAATTCTAGTGAAGATATTTGGAATTTAAAAATGCAGAGTAGCACTTCCTGTATTCCCTCATGACATCACAAGGCGTTTTCAGAGAAGAACTCAGGTTTGTGGGTTAAACATGTGTGAATGGAACAAAACACAACTCCAGGTCTAATGTGATGAGGAAACAACATTAGAACCTAGATCAGAAAACAGCGTAATATGAGCCCTTTAAAGAGTAAAGCAGTTTAATAGGCAAATGTCATTAGCTAACAGCACAGGGGTTGATTAGATCTGTCGTGAGGGCAAATTAGATGCTGAAATGAACAGAACGAGTCCGATAAAGATCAGTCCACAGTGTTATGAGCCTTCAGCGGGGACTCAAATTAAATATACAGAATTATCCATGAAAAACAACGAAATGTCAGCTTCCCTATTACCTGTAAAGATCCATCATGTAACACTTCAAATGTTTGTCAAATGCGTCACAGTATGGCATTAAACCTTTCTATCTTCATTAAATCCAAACCAAATCAAGTCAGAATCCCTGTTTTTCAAGGTATTTTTGAGCTATAAAACAACCTGTAATTGAATAAATATAAGGTAGAGCTGTTTAAATCCCTCTTAAAACTCACTTTTTCTCCAGTTTGAGAGTTGACTATTGTATTTATATTTTACCTGTACCTGTCATTGTATTTCTCGCTGTTTGCTTTCTGTTTGTGTACAGCACTTTGTTGTTTTTAAAGTGCTCTAGAAATAAAGTTAAAATGCCCAAAAAAAAGGCCCGGGATATGTACACACTTGTATTTTAGACCCTTGACGCAGTTAATCAGTAGGAAAAAAAGGTGATTTTGGTGTTTAGTGGCCCTATATATATGACACATTTGATTGACACTTGAAAAATGGTGGTTCGAAGAGAGAAATCCAAAAGAAGGAAGCGAGGGAAAAGAACTGAAACGTGGCGTGAATGTCTCTGAAAAGAAGTAACAGAGATACTTCAGTTTCACTTTTCTGCAACCACTAAATCTCTCCCACTGTTCAGATTCGTTTAAACCGAAGTGGATCTGTCCGTGGCCTCGTCTCCACACGTGCACCTCGCTCTGTTTGACGGAGAAGATTCTGCACTTCAGCCATGGCCCTGCTCAGGTCTGTCCTCTCCCATTACGATTCAAACCGCCGCCTTTGTATTCGCCTGTTAACATAACCGCGGGGATCTTTAAACTTTTATGCCTTTCGGAAAATAATGGATGATTTCACGTCTTCCAGGCCTATTATTATTAAAATTATTCAAATAAAAGGAACAAGAAATCCATCACTGGGGACCTCTGGAGGGCAGTTATGAGCCTATATTATTGTACGTTTATGTGTGAAAAGGTTAAGAAGCTAACAGTGGACTATTTTATCCTTGTAGATCTCTCGCTGCCTCTTAATAATTCCTTTATGAAACTATATCCACAGTAAGACCTCCTCAGAGCAGAGAACTGACTGTTGCGTCCTTCACTAACACAGTAAAATAAAAAGGAGACACGTGTATGTCCTTGGGGTAGGGTTCAGTTGAAATAAATGATTCAAACCAAGCTCAATTAATCTTGACACGCTGACATCCAAAACGGTCTCTCCTGGGCACTATTCAAACCCTCCTTACAGCACTGCGATTTTGTCCAATGCTACGCCCAAAAGTCTCCGTCACCCAGTCTCCCCATGACGATTCTCCATAAATATACAAAAACATGACACAAAACAATATACTACGACTTCACAAACCTGATGCGATGACTTTTTATTAGCTCAGTGCACGACGATTGTACTGGTGAGAAACTTTATTTTTCAGTAGTATGTTAAAAGGTTGTAAAGAGGATTTTCAGTTCATTCACAGTTATAAATGAAGTCATGAGTGAGAGTGTAATTCACAGTTATAAATGAAGTCATGAGTGTGAGAGTAATGTATGTGTGCAAAATCTTGGCGATTACTTTCGATTTACATTTACGTTTTTAATGAAGTCGTTTATCCTAGAAAAGTAAAGTACAGGAAGGGCTCCATTGTGCTTTTAAACTCCATGCACCTTCACTAGAACCATTTTCGATCATTTCAGCCCTGGAATTGCCAATATTTAGTGAACAGAAGTTAAAAATGCAGCTGTTAAGTTCAAAACTCCCCCTTCGTGACATCACAAGGTGGAACGAAGCATTACTCAGACATTTATGAGTGAAACGAAAACAAGTCTTGGTCATTTTTGTGGCGTTAACGGCATTATATCCTGGTTTAAAAGCTCAGAAGAGTCAATGTGGCGTAATACAGGAGCTTTAAAAGATACATTCTGTAACTTTTCTGGTTGAGGATCCACCATTGGTTTGTTGTTTTACTAAAAATGTTCCGTAGTATGGCATTGAACCTTGCATTTCTTCAATTGCAGGTGTTTTAATGTCCAAAAAGACTTAATTCTTAATGGCTGCAGCATCATTTCTTCACATGCACATCTCCTTAGGTCTAGTTAAGTTACTGTAGAGCATTTTAGGCAAAGTTATCACGTTTCCATAGAGATAAGCATGGAAACAGACCCTCCACCAAAAAAGTTACAAGGTGCACTTTTAAATCATCCATGTCTTCATCGTTCTGACAGTTCACCACAGTAGCTTTTACGGACAACGTTTAAGCGCCGTAAAGTGAAAAAGACACCGACCCCCAGAGGTGCTTTTATTTCCGACACAAACCGCGTGAGTCATTGCCCGAAAGTGCGGCGCATTTATAAAAGAGAAATCCGTGACGTGAAAATCGCCGCATCTCAACCAGCGGGCGGCCATTACTGTGAGGTTTTGTTTTCCCTCTCCTCCTTTATCACCTTTTTCTCCGCGAGCCCGTGAGCGACGCGTCCTCGGCACCAGATAAGCGCTTTTAAAGATGATGAATTCAACAGTGACGCTCAATTTCATAGTAAAGTGCAAGCACAGGAGCGGCCAGACTGCTAATTTCGTCGCTGATAGGAGCAGGGAGCGAAAACAGAGCGCACGAAGCTAGAGAAACATTTAAGATTAATCGGCTGTCAGGACCAAGTGGAAGCTAATAACATGGATCAGCGGATTCAGAAGTTACTACGTTGTGTTCGGAGCCGGATAAATATGTTTGAGGAGCAGTGCAAATGTTTGGGAAAAGTGTGGAGGTTTTTCGGGAACCGGAGGGGATGCAGTTGCGCGGTTACAATTGAGAAAATCATTAATAATCGATCAGCGGTGGCATGTTTAATTCCCATAAACAACTCGACTCAGGCCAGAGAAAAGTGCACCGTAAGGATAGGAAACGCATTACTTATGGACTCAACAAGGCCATTTTTACAAGTAAAATTGAGTGCGAAATGGATTTTAAAACTAGTTTTCATTACTACGATAAGATTTAAAGTTGCGTTGTGTAACTTTACTGGTGCAAAGGCCATGAAATCTTGTTATATTGAGCAAAATGTTATTGCGTTGTCAGAAAGGTTTAAAGCCGTTCTGTGAAATATTTCAATTTTAATGGAGACCGAACTAAACCTCTCATGTAAACAGGGCAATTGTCGGAGTAGCGGCACTTTACTGTTTTTCAAACATCCCGCTTTTCCGACATGAATTATACACTGCCCGCAACCAAAAAAAAAAGAAAAAAAAGTCACACACTAATATTTCAATGGCTTTGATTGTTTCAATAAACTTCAGTGTCACAAGATTTATTTCTGTACTTGGTGTACTTGGTGGTCACATTTATCATAAGATTCTTGGGCTGGTGCAAAGTGCGAGAAACTTTGGGCCACACAGGGTATCAGGAAGTTAGCTACAGTGTGTGTTGGTTTTGTGACTTTGTTGTTGAGATTAAGAACATCGAGGAACAGTGAGAAACACGCCTGAGTTCAAAAAAAAAAAAAAAAAAAAGATGTCGGAAGTGTCACAATAGCAATACTAAAAAGTTTTAACTTCTTGAGTTCTTTTTTAAAGGCAAAACAGTAACGTGTAATTACCTTGTTGAAATGTTTCAGCTGCTGCTGCTCCTCAGAACTGTCACCGGTGTTGGTAGTGATGTGTCGGATATCAGCTGCTGTTACTTCCTGTAGGCGCGGTCAGCTGGTGTTACTTCCTGTAGGCGCGGTCAGCTGGTGTTACTTCCTGTAGGAGTGGTCAGCCTGATGGACCTGGCAGGTGGCTCAGACTGACCACGCCTCCCGTCGCCTGATGGTCTCTGGAGGAGGGTCCCAAGTGTGAAAGGAGGAACACTCTGTCATCGCGGTTAATTCTGTCTGTGCCTCGTTTCCTGATTTCTCCGTCCTCCCTGATCCAGCGTTTGAACTAGTTGTTGTCCAATGACCCGAGCACCTCCCTGATCGATAATGTGGTTATTTCTTTTATAATGGGTCTGATATGGCAGATTTTAGACTTTCCTGTTCTGTCTTTTTGTCTTTTTGTGTTCTGGTGAGTCTCCCTGATGTTTCCTTTTCACATTCTTTTTGGTGTTCCTTTTATACACGTTACTGTATTGTCTTTAAAAAACTCAAGAAGTCAAAAGTACATAAGAGGACAAAACGAACATTTTTGGTGTAATACTAAAAAACGCTACATCTAAACGAAAATCTAGGAATTTCAGAATAGACTTTGATACTACTTTTTGCGGTGTAAATCATAGTTAATAATACTACCCAGTGCATTTACCCAAAGCTCTTCCTCTTGAATACTGATTGTTTGCATTGAGTCCTCTTATGTAAAGTTACGAGCTCGCCTCTAATAGCCTGCGTGTAAATCCTGCTGCACTGCCCGTCTGCTGATAATGTTGAAACCATGTGTTAGAGTTATGTCCCCGTGACCCTCTCCATACGCTCCGCCGTCCAAGGCTGCCTCCCCGCTCGTCTGTGGGCCAACGGTGACTTATGTCCCGGGTACGGACCAGAGTTATGGCCCCCAGACAGGCGGGCGCGTGGAGCTCCGGCGAACGCAGCTCCGGACGGACGTGCGAAGGTTACGTTTGAGTCAAAGGCGAGCTGTAAATATAATGCGCTGTGGTAATGTAATGGAGGAGAGATGATAGAAACTGGAGTGTCAAGAGGGTGAAGGGCTGGGGCGTGGACAAGACTGTTCAAAGTTTGGTAATGTTGTGAAAAGCTGCTCAAACTTGATATAAATATGTTTGCAGATGCATCATGTAACTTTTCTGGTGGAGATGTTATTGCTCTGTCTAGAATGTTTCAAAGTATTTTATTCATTTTGGCCATTTTAACCAATATTAAACTGTCTATCTTCATGGAGACTGAACCGGATGAAGTTACAGGTCAGATCTGTGGAGAGTCGACCCCGCTCACAGTCAGAATTCCTGTTTTTCTCTGCATTTTTGAGCTATAAAACCACTTGTAATTGAATACATGTAAAGTAGAGCTGTTTAATGTTACACTGGGGAAAATTCCAGGCTTTCTCTGCATTTTTGAGCTATAAAACCACTTGTAATTGAATACATGTAAAGTAGAGCTGTTTAATGTCACACTGGGAAAAATTTCAGGCAGAAAAAAGGTGACGGACCCCCAATCAAAAAGTTACATATTGCAGCTTTAAAGAGCAAGTATAATGCCTTTTATTTTAGCTTGCTACCATGTTACAAAGTTGTTCCCTCA
>KN494587.1:17899-28956 GCA_000787155.1 Scartelaos histophorus | reverse complement strand
AAATCCGTCCACTAAATTTGCCTTGTAAACAGTGAGGATTGGAGCTATGCATCAGAAAAGACGCAATCACCCTTCACTGGTGCCAGCACTTTGGTTAGGAGTGCCAGAGTGGGGATTATCCGACTCTGCATGTTTTTAGTTTATTTAAAAATGCATGATTCCTTTATTCCACTACAGACTAAATATAGCCACTTCTAGCCCTTGTATGTGCCTGTTTTCAATCACTTCAACAATACAACACCCACGTCAACAGAAGCAGAGGAAAACCCTTTTACGAAAGCTGTGTCAATAAACCCAACACATGTGCAGACCAGGCCCTGCTCTGCAAAAACAGCAGTGAGTAGTAAGATTTGATCCACAATTTAAAAAGTCCATTCATGTTTGGACAGAAATAGATAAAAGGTTTCGAGGCGTGGTAGGATTCCCCTGTTGATGCATTCATGGCAAACGGAGCGTGGATTAAAGGCCCGGCCATAAATAACCCACAGAAAAAGTGCATAGGATGAGAAAGATTAATTAAATACAAAGAGCTTTCCATCACAGTTGTATCATAGGGTTTCCCTCAGACTTACCTTGGTAAATACTGATTAAGACCCATATTAGGAATGTCTTGTAGGACAGCGGTCGACCCTATGAAAAAAAACACAACACGACATATTACATAAGTGAATATGCAACATGTTGAACAGTGGGTTCAGAAGGTTTTCAGAAAACTGGGTGGGTACTGTATGAGCTTTTTGAAAATGTTGTTTTTGTTCATGTTATTGCTTAAGTTTCTAAAATTCTGTTTTGAATTTTGCTATCCTTTGGATTCAGAATGATTAAAAAAAAAACAAAAAACAGCCAATCAGTGAAACTGTAGTTTTCATATTTTTGCAAAACTTAAAAAAACTTAAAAATCCTTTGCATGAGTTGCAGCACTAAATTTTTTTTAGCACCATTGCCAAAGAAATTAATATATGATGTTGTTTAAATTGTGAAAAGTCCTAAAAATGGTGCATAATAACAGGAAGCTGAACATCTTTAATGAAAATAGTTGAGCCAATTAGTTTTTTTGCTTAAAATGTACCTTTAAGAGATCTTTGTATAATTCTGGATACAACATGGCAACCTCAGACTTGACGTCTTTATCAAGAACCAGAGAAAATACAGGAAACATGGTGTAGATGGTGGAGTACCTGAAAAAGGCAAACTGATGATTAGGACCACTTATGTTTAAATTTTGTATTTTGGTCAAGTCATTTATTCATTCAGAAAGCAGAATAGCTCCTAACATTAAGTTGCGAGATTCTACAACTAAAACCTAATGGAAATGAACCCAAATGTGTCCTCAGTATATAATAGATTCTGGCACCCAAGGTTCAGTTGTCAATGTATTGCAGTTTTAAAACCTGCTCATCTTCATGGATATGTTATTGTTTTGCTGTAAATGTTTCACAGTATGGCACTGACATATCTCCATGGAAACCTGCAACTGAAGTCATAGGTCTGTGGTGTGGGGTCGTCAGAGAGGCTGATGTCGCTGATTGGCAGCCTTGCTCATCATTCTGCCCCAGGACAGCTGTGGCTACAGCAATATCTTACTATCACCAATTGTACAGTGATTGAATAATGTAGTAAATTGTAAAGGGACTTTGAGCACCTGGAAATGCGTGATATTAAACTAATGCATAATTATAGCTCTATGGAAAAGCGATCACGCTAACAGGAAGAATACGTGTTTTTCAAGGTATTTTTAGCCAGAAAAACAGTCATAAAAATTGCAATGTAATAAATGCAAGATAGAGGCTTAATGCCATACTGTGGAAAACTCCAGTTAAAGCAATAAGATCTCCATGGATACAAGCAGGCGGGAGACCCTCGACTAGAAAAGTTGCATAGTTCATATTTAATACTTGGATAAGTTCATTAAGAAATTGATTGACTCAGCAATGCTTTAGGGATTACAGGATTAGTGTCATAAAGTCTCTAATAATGCAAATAGCAGTATTGTAACAGGACTATATCACAAATGTGTCATTATAATAGGCCTATGAGTGGATAGGGCAAAGTTACACAGAGTTCACACATTTCTTTGTTAACTGTGGTGGGAATGGGATTAGGCCCCTGGTTAATAGTTCATATTTTCCCCTTTCTAATATTTCAGCGAGGCTTTAACTGAGAGGAAATGCCAACGCAGCCACATGCTCGGTTCATAAGTCATCCTCACCCGATAATCAGGAATCCCTGGTACAGGGGCACAGAGGCAAAGTAGAACACAGATGAGAACACCGTCTGTGGAAAAAAGTCACAATATATTTACTTCAAGGAGCTGTGGCTGATTTTTAAAACGTGAAAAACAGAACTAGTGGTAGTCCAAAGTTAATCCTCACCTACATTATATATTCCGAGCATCCAATTTATTCACCACAATGACTTTACAAGCGCTTTTCATGACTCATATTTTTTTTTTCAAATACATGGGCAAAAATTGGTTACAGGCCCTTTAAAGGAAGGGTATGTAGAATTTGACCTAATTGTGTCCTCAGATATGATGTAAACATGTTTAAAGCAGATATAGCTTTATAGTTATTTAATTATAACAAGTATAATGATGATTTATTCTTAGCTACAAAAACACTGGATGTGGTCAGGTTTTGCTGTTCTGATCTGGCCAAGATTTTAAAATTTATATCAAGTTATTCGTCTTGTTTTCAGATTTATTATACTTACTAGTAAAATTTATATCAAGTTATTCGTCTTGTTTTCAGATTTATTATTGACTTACTAGTTCTGAGACTGCTTCTAGAGGGAGTTTATTTTAAGAGAACTTGTCAAGTAAAATTATCTTCCTACATGGACAGATAATTTAACTACTTTTAAGTGATTTTCTGATAGATTTAAATCTTTGTTGCTTAAATTTCGGCCAAGCTTTTTTGCAGTGTATTCATTCAGAAATCAAACTAATCAATCACATTCATCTCTAATTTGGGTTGCCAGTTTGAATGCTGAAATCCAGCCAACCAAGAATCAGAATCTACATACCCTACTTTCAAATCTAAAAGTGAAAAAGTGACATTCTAACCACTAAACAGACAAAATCTAGAAATATATTTGCACAACTGACATTTTATTCAAGTGACCAGTCCTAAAACCCCAGACTCCACAAAAATACAACACATAATTTTGCTCAGTAATTCCACAACTCACAATAAATACACTGAAAACTGAAATTGTGCTACAGCAGCGTCTGCGTTTCTAAATCAGAGTTACAGATTCAGACACAGGAGATGTTATGGTTTTGTTATAGTGAGTCACAGGCTTCCCCTGTTCTCTTCCCCTGAGGACGAGTTTGGACCGGGACATGGGAACAAGACAGAGGAGTGAAGGAGGAGAGAGAGAAAGAAAGAGGGAAGAAGACAGAGGGTGAGGAGAAGGGAAAGGAGAGAAGAGAGATAGAGAAGGTGAATGGGGAAGAAGGAGAGTGAGAGAGCAGAAAAGCAAGGAAAAAGAGAAAGGGGGAGACAAGAGAGAGAGAGCGCGAGGGAGTTAGAAAAAGACCAGGAAAAGATGGAAGGAGGGGGGTAGATGGAGAGGTAGAAGACGGGGTGAAAGGGTGTAGACGAAGGGTAGGGTATGAGATAGAGGCAGAGAGAGAGAGAGAGAGAGAAAGAATAAACGAGTGCGGAGGAGGGAGAGAAAAGCTAGCAAATCCAAACTTCTGAGTCACTAAACAGGGAATCACCCCCTCAACTGTCCAATAACAATACCAGTCTGTCTACAGAACAACAGACTGAAATGACAGAAACAGATGGTGTGTGGGCAGGGTCACAGTCAAGTTGCAATGAGTTTACCCTACAATTACAAATAAAAAATAGATGCACCAACTGTGTATTGTGTAACTGATTTTTTATAGTTTTAAGAACACCAAAAACAAAACTAGCTCATTTGAAACGGTTTGCAGTTTGCTCCAAAGTTACTCCTCACTTATTTTATGCATTCAGAGCATCCTAAATATTCACTGTAATGACTTCATAAGCACTTTTCACAACTTTTAGAGACCAGTGAGGACTTTTGCCCATACGGTAGCTAACAGCAACTAGCATGCTAAGCCACATTTCCTGATTTCCAGACGTAAAAAGGCTTTATAGTTAGATGCAGATGTCAAAAGTTGCTTATACAATAGTATTAGAGCAAGGCAAAGTGTGATGAAATAAATGGTAAAATTCAGGGCTTTTAAACGATGAAAGATACAGTACATTAGAAACAGAAATATTTATAGTGAGTGCAGTAAAAATATAACAACGGATAAACAGCTTATACCAGATTTTTTATTGTAATGATCTCTGGCTAAACTTCTGTGCTAGTTACCTGCATGGTGCTGATGCAGAGGCTGCGGTGGATCACAAACTGACTGAGAGCGGCTGATCTCTTGTAGCTGTTGCGTCCGTGGACCATCAGGAGGCGCCCCAAATGTTTGAACTGAGTCACGGAGAAGTCTGCAGCCAGAGACGCCTGCTTACCCTCCTGTTACACAGAGAGCACATAGAAAGACAGGGGTGAGAAAAGTTTGCCATTAGTAACATCATTTCCCCGACAAATAACAAATCCGGTCTTACGTGAAGGCTGCCAACCCTGTACAAACATGTTCTCAAATGTGATTCTTGTGTTAGTTTGTCAGTTCAGATGTCACTCTTTAAGTCAGTTCTTCTGGACGTGTTTAAAATGTGAACTTTGAGCCAAATCCTATTATTGAAACATTAATAAAACCACACGACCACAATGCTTGTCTGGAAAATCTTTCCCAAATGGTACAGCCCCACACAAACTGAATCTTGCACAATTGTAACTGTAAATTTAAAATTCCTCTGATACACTGCTTCTTGCTAAAAATATTTTTCTGGTTGGCCTTTTTTTTTTAAACTACCAACCATATTGTGGGCCAAAAGTCCTCTTATGTACACAGGAATTATTATCTGACACGAATGGGACAAGATCTCATGCCATACTATTGCCAAAAGATTGTGCACACATATTTCCCCTTATACTTTTTAATTTGCCTTGGATAAAAAGGGGGTTAACTTTGCAGAGTAACTCCTCTTGAGAAGCTATATTACAAACAGCAGTGCTACAATGACAGCAAAACTATAAAAAGAAATAAACTAAATTGTGAATGTAATGCCACAATTCACTGATTAAAAATTCTATAAAAATCTTGTCATGTCTCGTCTGGTAGAAATTGTGCGTCTTGTCCCATCCCTATTATCTGACATATATAAAAATATAAGAAAAGACCTTTATTTTGTTGAAATCATGTTTAAAACATCATGTAAAAATGTGCTTATCACATATTATATAATTGTTGAAATGTGGATATAGCTCTGTCATAGTCTGAAGTCATTCATATCAAATTCTCCACTTTTTTTTCAACTTTTCTTCACAAACTGCTTCTGCTTCTTATAAAACTATCATTTTTACAATAGTTAAAATTAGAGAATCATTGAAATATCAGTCTACAGGTTTCCCACTCTTTTTCACTGACAAAATTTCCACTACTTTTTCATGACCTAAAGATAATTTTACATGACTTTACAGCTCCTATATGTGCAGAATTTAGCTTTACTTTTAAGTCCAAATATGAAATGTGAACCCTTTTCACTCACCTTATGGTATAGTATTATAGTTTTTTTAATATTCAAAACACTGTCAATTTATTGTTTTACACTAAAGACTTTATTGTGCGTTGTCCTGCAGTGTTTCCCACAGAACATTTGTTAGTCCAGGTGAGTGGAGGGTTCGCCAAGATCAGAGACTTGTGAAAATAATCGGAAATAATCATAATAGCCAAATGAGAACTTAACAGAACGCTGGAGTTGTGTGAAAGAGATACTAAAACTCCATGACTTTTCCAAAACTTCCAATGAATTTCCAAAATTCCATGACTTTTCCAGGCCTGGAAAATGACATTTTGCATTTCCATGGCAATTACCCTGACTTTTGCAAGATTTCCATGACTGTGAGAACCCCGAGTCTAACATACTAATTCATGAATTGTTGAGAATGAGTCGGACTCACACACATTCTCCTATGTAACATCTGACAAGAGTCGTTTGCCTGAGAACCACCGTTAACCGCCTCTACTTTGACGTGAGAAGTTTGATCAGTTTTCACAGTTTTTTTGTCCCTCTCGTCAAAAGCAGAGGAATCATCTGTCCGTTTCTCTGAACTTCAGTGGATTGTTGTCATCGCGCTCACACTCGGAGCCTTACTTTGCCCTCCACTCCCACGCCACAGTCCGCTTCCTGGATCATGCTCACATCGTTTCCTCCGTCTCCTGAGAGAAACAAAACCATGCACGTGTTAAAAGGATAGATCATGCACAATCCAGCCGTTTCAAACTATTTAACATTGGTACTACTTCAAGGTACATTCTGGTATAGGGTCGGCCACTTGTTCTGTTCCCATCTCCATGAAGTTGTTATTGCAGTGTCTAATTCCATGACTAATATTGCATTAAAACTAATCTATCTGCATCCATACAGCTGGTAATGCCACCAAGACAAGTAACAGGTCAGGTCTGCGGAGATGCGATTCCTCAATGCAATCAAATCAATTTTGATTTTGTCTTTTCTACTAATCAGTGACCAGCTTGACTTTTTTTAATGGTGAAGTCTACAGAATTTAGAGTCAATTTAATACAGATCCTTGTTTATACCTATAATAGTCCTGTTTTAGAACTGCTTTGGATCTAGTGCTACTCAGAAGGCCAAAAAGTTTCTTAACTCAAGGTAGTGTAAAATGTTTGAAAACTGCTGATGTATTTATTTTATAAAGCATTCCCTCATGTAATACAGAACCTACTGACAGGATCACATTTTTTGTCCAATCAAAGTTAAGAATCATGGGAAACAAACGACCTGACAGTGTCCCAGACACTTAATAAAAAGCTAATTGTTTATGTCAAGGAAATTATTATTGAAAGTTATTTAATGTTAAAAAAGGTTTAAAATAAAACAAAAAGAAAACTGCAGTCAATCAATAAAACGGAAAAAAATTCTGGACCTAAAAATATCAAGAAAAACATTTATTCTGCCTGTGAGCACAGTTGCCTCTCCTCAGATCTGAACTGTAACTTGATGGAAAGGTTTAATACCAAATTGTGAAACATTTCAGACAAAGCAATAACATCTCCATGGAGAAAAACATCTGAAGGACCCACCACCAAAAAACGTACACGATGCACTTTTAATGTCAACCCTTTGCATAGTAATGCGTTTTAACCTCTTACCCACGGCGCAGGTGAGTTTTCCGGTGCGCTCCTGAAGTAAGCGTACGATCTGAGCCTTTTGAGTGGGAGCACATCTACAGCACACGACCGCAGGGCACTGACACGCCAGCTCCATAAACTCATACTCATAATATTTCAGACAAACCTGCAAAGAAACCACAAAAAACAACAGATGAAGACACCACGCGTAACTGAAACATTGACCCAAAATGGAGCAGCCAGAGACCACATCCAGGGCTGGCGCAGTGCTGCTGATAGGACACAATACTGCAATAGCCTAATACATTGTTTCTCAAAGACTGGGTCGCAAGAGATTTTTTTTTTTGTTCCAATATTGCCAGTTCAATTGAATGTTGAAAAGACAAAGAAATGGCCTCATTTAATGTCCAAATAGGTGACTTATGGAGACCTTTTATTGCTGGTTCAATTACTGGTTTTCACTATTTAAAACTTGAGTAATACTAAGTTAACCTCATTTATGTTCAATAATGGTCAAATCCACCTTTATTTTTGGATTGTGAAGGTTTGTGACTTTTAAAATATGGGTTCCCAGAAAAAAAGTTTGGGAAACACTGACATAATAGATAGAATAGAGATGGTAGTGTAGAAAAAATATCATTCACATATGAGTTTGTGTAACCCTTTATTACTTTTCTGTCTACATCTTTCGAGCTCAAATTGATCTGTTGCACCTTATTTAGTAGCAACTGGTAATGCAAATATAAAACAGAACATATAGCGTAATATAGGCATTTAGGTAAGTATTTAAAGGTGCATCGTGTAACTTTCTGGCAGAGGATATGCCACCTAACACCACAAAATCATGATTCTTTTTTCCCCATATCACCAAATTCAGCGTTTACCTCCAGTGAGTCTCCAGATATGACCAGGGCACAGTCGTGTTTTCTTCTGAAGGCGTTGAGCTCCAGGTGGGCCTCGCCTCGTGTGGTCACCTGCAAAAGAAACCGTATTCAAACGAAGCCACAAACTCACATGAAAACAAAGGCACCAACTCAAATAAGATGGGAGATACAGATCTACAGGCTGCTCTGAGGAGTAACTGTTATTGTGTTGGGTCGTAACAAACGTGACCACATTCAGGATGCCGTGATAAGAAGGGGATTTTCTTCTAAAGGGAGCGTTATATTTTCAAGGTAATAATCAAGATAGTATATATAATTTGAAGGAATGCAAAATGACAATATAGAGCAGAAATAATAAAAATGTGAAACTTCAAGAACAGCTTCAAAGAATAGGGAATCAGGTGTTTTGCATGTTATGTATGTTGAGAAATACTTAAATATGAAATGTGCAATACTTAAACCACAATAAAGTCATTTCCTGTTACAATTTTGTCACAGAATGTATCAAATTGTATCACATTTATATTATTATATTATTTTTTTCTATTTTGACATGATTTTAATTGTTAATTGCTAAGGTAAATTCCTCATCTTTCTAAAATCCACCCTGTAGTTCAGACCTTTACAAGCATGTCCTGAAATGCATGGGCCTTTTGTATTAGTTTAGCAGTTCAGTTTAGATGTCAGTCTTCTAAATCTTGATTTACAAAACTTTGCTAATCTAATCATAATATTTTGTTTAGATATCCTTCCAAGATTGTTCGGCCTCTATAAATATAGTTCTGCAAAGTCAGTTTTATGTCAAAATCCTGGACCGTATCGAAATAGTCATTTTAGCATAACATCGAACCGCGTGAAGTAAACTGTGGTTTGAAACAACTGTGTCAAATTCAAAAATAGAGAGTCTAAACATGCAAAGGCTGGAGAGGATCTGTCAGCACACCCACTGCTCTGGTACCAATATACGAGTGCGTATTTTACTTTTATAGTGTATTAACTGCTAATTCATAACATATTTAGATCACCGTGTTATCTTTTATTGATTTGAAAATTTTATATTTGCAGAAAACAATACATCAACATGTTTAATACGTTTCAGTTTCGTTTTTGAGACTCCACTCCCTTTGCTCTCCGTGCTAAGTCACTCCCCCTTCAGAGCCCTATCACAAAACATAAAGCTACTGCACATCACATCACGTTTGTCAAGTTATGCACAATTTTGCGTGATGCTTTTGTGTATCTATGGAGAATTCGTGTGGGAACATGGGTGACGCAGGCTTGTGGGCGGAGCCTTGGACCAAAATCGTACAGCTAATAATGATAAAGATTCAAATAGGGTCTGGGAGAGATCGCTAAATTACTGAAACACGCATGGATCTAAAAAAAAAAATCGATTTTGCATAACACAACTCTTTAAGCGATGTCAATTCACAACACAGCTTTGAAAGTGACCAGGAAACGAATCCAGATGTGTGTGTTTAAATACCACTCCGCACTCCCCCTCTCCCGGGACCACCACGGTTTTTAAGCTTCTGCCAACCATTGTTATGCTCCATAGCAGAAACCGCAGTTGTACGCAAATCTTAACCTTCTTTTGCTCTGGCCCTGATCCAAAGGGGAAGCCTATCAAAGCTGTGAAAGAGCCTCAGACCTGCAAAACAAATTAGGAAGCGGGCTCGTAGCATGTTCCCATTGGGAGTGGTTCTGCTGGTTTGTTCTTTTTGATATAGGACACGAGGTTTTGCAGGAGGAAAGGTAATTTATTAAGCCGTAGACATGTCCTGAATAGCACAGGGTTTTTTAAGACGGTGAGACAGGAAGCGGTCCTGGGATGACCTCTGAAAAGGGTGGGTAATATTGACAAAAATTAATAGCCAAGTTTTAATTTTGTTTATAATGCTAATCAAATGTAACTTTTGCAACCATCAGAAATGTACATAATGCTTGCCTAAAGAAGTTTTTTTTTACTTTTACTATGGGGTACTTGTATCATGATCATGTTTTCGTATATTTATGAAGAATTGTTGTGCGAAAGCATGGGTGATGTAAGCTTGTGAGCAGGGCATTGGACTGAATCTTGCAGCTAACTGTACGGAGGGCTCGAGTAGGGCTTGGGAGAGATCGCTAGATTACTTAAACTTGCAAACATGATACTCTAAAACCTCTCCGGACATGCTTTTGGTGAGGGAAGGTTATAACAAGCTCCAATTTTTCATAATAGCCTCTCTTTAAGTTTAAAATATCACACAAGAAATGAATGGACAGCCAAATTAAACACACAAAATTAACATGGCCAATCTGCGTCCCATAGATAAGAAGTAAATATGTTCAAATCCAGTGTTGCTTTTACTGATAACAGCTGTAAAGGGGATTTGTTGTAAATTATTGCAGTTTTTTGGGGAGTTTTTACATAGCTTTATTTATTGACATTTTCGATTTAGAACAAATATTAATAAAAAAGGAAAGAAAACTGACATGAACAAGCTTATTGTTGGTGTTTAATGTTGCATTTTGGTTCACAAGTTGATTATGCAATCCAAAAGTATGAGCTCCTTACTTCGGATTGCCAGAGCCTATGAGCAAACCCACTGATTAAACCTAATAATGCCTCTCTCTGATGTGAATAGTCAGTACCTAAACCCAACACCTACACAGTGATGAATCAGTGTTAGTGCAGCTTTCACGTGAGGCATGGTCTGTCCATATACTAGAATGAAGAAAAAGTGCATGCAGGTTTAGGCACCCAAGTAAGAGCGCAGGCTTAGACCCTCCCTTTAACTTACACAATGTTCTGTTATGCTTATTTTGATCAACCCTTTGCAGCTTTGACAATTTTCTCATTCTACACCACACACTCCATACCCTTAATGTGCATGCCTGCAACTACCGTTCTGATACTATCTGTAGACGATGTGTCCCTCTTTCCC
>KN494587.1:0-17030 GCA_000787155.1 Scartelaos histophorus | reverse complement strand
CTGACGTCTGTCTGCAGCTGGTCCTCCACTCCGGTCAAACACAGAAGCTCCATCTCCATCTCCAGGCTCTCGATCACTGTCGCCACCTTCAGGGAGCGGTCATGAACGCTGAGTTTGGCCTGAACATAACGTGCCTGGAGAAACAAAACAACAACAATGACGCAAGCCAATTTGTATAGCATAATTCGTATGCAAAGTAATGTACAATACTTTACAGAATAAGGAGAATAACAAAGACATTAATGTCAAAATACATACAAATAAAAACATCAATGATCATCATGAAATCATTAGAAGAGAAGACTGCAGTATAAAAACCTTTCTGTCATATGCATCTAAACATTTTGAGCCTGGATTTAAACAGTCAGAGCAGAATCCTGTCTCACATGTTCACAAAAGACTGACAGCATTTCAGTTTTATGCAATGTGACCTTTCAGGCTTTCTGAATATATTTGGACATTTGAGCATGCAGGCTTTTAACTTGAAATGGCAAATATGTATGTAAAACAGGTAAAAGTGTAACATACAAATAGCAGCTGCAAGCTGCTAGTGACATATGCACTGTAGTAACAGTAATTTAAAGGTGCACTATGTAACTTTTATGGTGGAATGCTTTTCTGAAAAGCGCACCACAGCATGGCATACATTTCTCCATAGAGATGAGCAGGGCATGTTTCAGATCTGTTGAGAGGCAAGCCTGCTCACAGTAAGAATGCATTTACATCTGTAATTGAATAAATTAATAATTGAATAAAGAACTTTGCAAAAGATTAATACAAACACCAAAACTACAGCTTTTAGATCTAAAATGTTTCAATTAAATTTATTGTTAAGGTCCCCAATAATAATGCAATTCCTCAGACACTGCATATACAGTTCCACCTCAAATTTTACAGATGCTTTAATGCCTTTTCCTGCTCTATTATATATGTAGCTTTTATGTAGCTTTTTACAATTTTTGTGTGTCTCCATCAAGTTGCATGCATAATTGTATGCATAATTTAGTTTGAACAATTACATTGATGTAGATATTCCCAATACAGTTCCCTGCCAAATGTGTTGTACAAATGCTTAAATGTCACTTGTTGAACCTGTCTGTAAAAATAGTTCAGATATAGAAGACACAAAGTGTACACCCATGTTGTTTCTTGCTCCGGGGGTAATTTGAAAGTCCAAACAATCTGAACATGAGTCAGACAGGAAGAGGGTGAGTCAGCTGTGAGTCAGACCTCCAGGCTCAGAGGGGGGAGATGGAGGAGCGACAGCCCAAAACAATGACTGCTCCCTGGGTGTGAGGAGGAGGGGAATGCAGGGGCTCCTGGAGGTCAAGGCTCTCGCATATGATACAAAGACATTTTTGATATGAGGACATCTTTGATGTTTTATTGTGGTAACAAAGTTTATAACAGTTGTTAAGGGCTGATTTTCGGGATAAATCTGTTTTTGCACTTAATTTAATGTGACCTATAATTTCAAAATGAATTTACATTTACACCTTTGCAAGTATTTCACATTTTAGAATATTAAATACTGTGAAATGATTATGGAACGATCGACTGAATGTTTTTTAACATTCATTCACTTTTTTTAACATGCACTATCAAACTTCTTGATGAAGGGTACGCCACCAATTCGTCTCCATGGAGATGCTATTACTGGAATGCTCCACAGTACGGCATTAAACTCTATCTAAAAAGACATGCATGTGACACCACCAGGCCACCACAAGTTACAGATCAGATCTGTAAAGAGGCGACTCTGCTTGGAGAATGCATGTTCTCCAAAGTATTTGGAGTAATAAAAAGAACAATGAAGTATAATGGAATGAAGATATCTTTAATGCCAAACACAGCAGGCACAATAATAACATCTCCATGGAGACAGGAGACAGGTAGCAAATCCTCAACCAGAAGAGTTGCATAATGTACCATTACATTCAATTTCCACATTTCCACAGTCAGTTTTTCTTTGATGTCACATTTTATTATTTTATTTTATTCGGGGTTATCCTGGCTTGTACTTGGTGAAGTATTAGTTAAAGACAATCTTTGGACTATCCATGTGAAAAATTGGAATGGCTGTGGTTAATACAAAACACAAAGCACAGCTAACATTTGAAAACAACAAAACATGAAAACTAGCAATACTAGCAATAGTATGTTCATATAAGTGCTAGAAGTGATTTAACCCTCACCTCAAAATCCTGGTACTGCTCCTCTGTCAGTGACTTCTTGGACACGACCAGGACCCTCAGGCCTTCACGAGCCATGTTTCCACACTAGAAAAATATGAATATAGAATACTGCATTACATTATAAAAAAATAACTTGAACCATTTGAATATAATTTGCATGTATTTGTGTAACAGACCTCCTCCTCCAGCCAGTCGTTGTACTGAACTATCCCGGCCATTACCACATCTGCTCCCTTCATGTAGAAAGTGATCTCACCATTCGATTCATCCTGTGAAACAAAGAGTAACATTAATAAATAAGCATATAATAATAAGCTATATACTTAGATACTAAAATCTACATTTTTTGCCCACACAGGACAGTTAAAGTTTTAATGGTTTTACATTTCATATGCTATTACTTGCAGTTACCTTTAACATCTAACTGCACACTAACTCTGAAAATAAGAAAGTCAGATGTAAACTTGTTTCATAATAATTCTCGATTTCACGATTTCCCAAGATCCCATTATCAAAAAGCAAAATGAATAGAATTAATTTGATTAATTGTCCAGCCCTACCCGGTGTTGTGTTTTCTTTTATTAACACATGTTTGAATAAGCCTTTATTTTTATTCTGTCTATCTCCAAAACTCAAAATGCTCTGTTCCACCTTGTGATGTCCTTTTATTTTCTAGTGAAGGTGGATGGAGTTTAAAAACACAGTGGAGCAGTTCCTGTCTTACCACATGACATCACAAGGTGGTACTGAATGGTACTGTCTGAGAGAAGAACTCTAGTCTAAATATACAGGGTTTGTGTGTTAAACATGTGTGAATGAAACAAAACAACTCAAGGTCTGTTTGTGATGAGGAAAACATTATAACATGGATCATAACAGGCTCTTTACCATGAACTAGTTCTGTTTTTCATGTTTTTAGAACAGTAAAAGTCAGGACAGAGCCTTAAACATTAAATAATAAATCAAAATCTGACAGGCAATTGTAGTATGGGGCAGGAGTGACTAGGAAATGTAGTATTCAATGTTGAATTCAAGCAACGTGAAACTCTTTCTTAAATAGACTGACATAATGAGCTGCCAGGAAGCCATTTTGTATTCACTGGGGATTTCAATAACAATTTGAAAATATTATTATGTGGAAGTTAAATTTTGCTTCCTGGCTTCCTGAGATTTACTTTGGTCAAAAAAGGCCAACAAAAATAAACCTTAGTCACCAGCCAGGTTCTTTGAGTTCATTGTGAGGTTGTTAAAAGTTCGTTTTCTTGTTTTTCTTTCTGAATTGAAAACAATCCATTCATTTCTTCGCTTTGTTTACTAGTAATTTATTAAAGTTGTGCTACGAGATATAGAAACGATCTTAAAATTACAAAAGAGACATTTGAAAACACTAGCAAAATACCAGTTAAAGGAATTGTATGTAGACTTTTGCTTTTAAATTTCATAAGCATGACCTAACTGTGACCCAAGATATGAGCTCATCAAATATAGTTTTGACTGCTAACAGTTGTAATACTGATTTATTCTTAATTACGAAAATACTGGACATGATGGACAAGTTTGTTATTTTATAATTTGGTGTTTTGGCTCTCAAGACCATTATTCAATCAGAAAGCAAAATGAGCATCAAATGACTCTCATTTGGGTTGCCAGTTCCAGTGCTGTAATCCAGCACTGAAATGGGTGGACATGTTTGAGTTTTTATGGTCACTATCTAAACCCCAGAGCCCGAAGCCATCATGAATCAGTGCTAGTGCAGCCTCTGCAGCTCAGGGAGGGAATTCTAGAGGTTCTGAGCTTTCACATGAGGAATGGCCTAGCAACAAATGTTCAGTTGGGAATGTAATACCTTTTTAAAAACTGTAAGAGAGCAGACCACCTACGACCTTTAAGTAACATGGATTCATAATTCATGTGTAATTTCTTACTCAAAGTAGATTAAAAAAAATATAGGCTTATATATAGCCTTTGTAAGTATATAAATATAGACTAGTAAAGCGATTGTACTGATCAGTGTAAAAAATAAAATACTTAAAGCAATGATGCACTAAAACCATAAATAGAAAATAAATACAGTGCAAACATCTCTACTCTGTCTGCTTGGGAAAAGGCATTGTGTAAGGAAAATGGGGGCTGATAAGACAAGTACCCGCACTATGATGCCCATCCTCTTGCTCTCGTAAGTAAAGGGGAAAATCTGCAGGATGGTGAAGTTCAGGATTTGTCCAGTAGGGGTCCTCAGTTGAATAGAAGACTGGTCCCGTCCTACAAGAGTCAGTCCCACGCTCTCTGTCCACTGCACCAGTGACACCTAGCAGAACAAAGAAAAAAAGAGAAACAGAAATGATATATAGTGTTGAAATGTTGTTTTTATTCATCTGAAAGAGACGATGTAAGTCCAAAATGTGTGTCCAGCTAATGCCAACTGACCATATTATTTAAAGCAAAATACTTCTATAGTGTGATAAAAGAGATGTACTATGCCTGATAAACTTGTGACGTGATTTGTAAATTTTAGTCCCCTCTGCTACAACACCAAATATCAGCATCAGGAAGTGTTATATCTTACGTCATATCTGAGTTTTCCAAATAAAATGTAGACCTTACATACATAAAGTACAAGAAAAAAGGAAGATGCATCCAAAGTTTTGACTGGTTGTGCACCTTCTAAATGCTTGGTTGTCCTTTATTTTCTTATTTAACATTACCTCATCTGGACTAGAAGCCTGGTAGACCCTGCATGTGTCTTCATAGTGCTGCTCTGCCTCTGCCTGGTCAGTCACTCCGTTGGACTCGTACACCGGGGTGACGTTGTGTACCAGAGCGATGGCCTTCACTGCCTCGTGCACTCGGCTGCTGATGGTTTTTCTCACTTTAGTGGCCCCTGGAGCTCTGGAGGCCGGGAGGTCATGAGTGGGCTGAACAACGACAGAATGGCAAAGATTTTTCACAAAGAGAAAGATGGAAACAGATTCAGTTTTCTCTTTCGACATTGATAGACAACAGGAAACGCTACTTTCACTGAAAGTTTTGCATTGTTCTTCTGCCCATACTGTAGATTTTGTATTTAGTCTATTTTATCGCCCTTATTTTTTACGCTTTATGTTCGGGAACTGTGTTCACTGACAACAGCAACATTTCTGGTAACTATAAAATGCTGCTTAAAAACAAAATAAACTTACCATTGAATCTTTCAAAAATACTGAAGTGACCTTTCTGCACTTGTGTGTTTATTCACAGTTCATTCATATTTATACAAAATAGTGCAACCAAATTGAAATTTAAATGCAGACAATTTGGACATTTCAAAAACTAAAACAGAAGATGGATTGTTTCTATTAAAAGACAAATCCATTTCAATAATGAATGTTTATTGTCTATTCAAAACGTCAGTGCTTCAACTGAGCCTTGTTTTCACCACCAACTGCTCTTATTTCTACAATTTTATTTTCTTAATAGGTGATATATGGGTCAATGATGTATAAGGATTTACAATAGGCAAATATTAAAAATTTGTTTCTATTGAACTTTTTCAAATATTTACAATGTCAGGTGCATAAATCTATGTTTGACACTTATATTAAGCATTTTTTGTGTTTTTTATGTACATGAATTGGCTACGACCTTAAAAATGTTCAAAATGTGCAACCAAGAATAACCTTAAAATTGTTTTATGTTCTAGTTCTGAGTAATATGGTAATATGAACATATTGATATTTGAAACATGAAAACATGATATTTGAAAAAATTGACAGACTCGGACAATATTTGTTTGAATATTATGGGTGAAATATCTATTTGAGAAAGCTGAAATTTCATGTGGGACTACAAAACACAAGAAAACACAAGAAAATAAATGTGATTAGATTTAGAGTAATTAGCTGATAAGGGCGGATGGTTGCACCACGTGACATTTTAACATTTTGTACAAAAACGCGGATGGTTGCACCACGTGACATTTTAACATTTTAAGTACAAAAACATGCATATTAATTCTTGAAAAATGATTTGGTTCCATGGAGGTCAGAGGTACTACAGGTATGTGACTTAACTGCGACATCATCTTCAGTTGGGCACCACAGTTTTCTAACATGGAAATCAGTGGACTTGTTTCTTTCATTCATTCATTTTATTTGTCATTTTAGATCAATATTGTAATTGTCCAAATATGTATACAGCAGACACAAGCACAATAGGTCTTTAAAGCACAAGAATGCATAAAGTGTGTTCTTTAAATAACTAGTCAGTAACAATGTTGGTGACAGACATCTTTAAGTGTAACCAGGTGTCTTAAGAAAATATGAACCATGTTGAGCTGTTGTGGCGCTACTATTTTTGGGTTTGTTAATGGAGGCGTCATTAAAGCGTCAGTGTGTTTGGTGCTTTGCTTTGGGCTGATCCTGTTTCCTGCTTCACCGACCTCTGGTGTCAAAGGGGGACAAAGGCTGTCATCTGAGGTCAGGAAGCATCGAAACAAAAATCACAAACTCCAAACCTCTCAACACAATGCAGCCGCTGTTTGTATGAGCGCTCTCCCATGCAAATTTCAAAAGGTGGACATGACTTACAAAAATCTCCTTAAAGCATGTTTGACTAGCTTTCACGTCAGACAAATACGTGGAGATAAAGGTGCTCAGAAATATAAGGGATGAGTTTTGTTTTCCCCTTATTTTGATTGATTTTCGTTTTTTTTATGATACAATTTTTTTTTTCCTTTACATTTTTATTACAAACCACATGCTGATTTTTGTATTCCGCTTTAACACCATGCCGACCTCCCTCCCAGCAGCCCGCTCACCTGAGTGTAAGCGCTGAACACGTGGCTCTGTACTTCATCCATAGAATCCATGCCATAGGCCACGGTCCCCAGATGCAAACGCCGGAACACCATTTCATTCTGAGTCAGTGTCCCTGTGAGAAAACAGAAATATTACTGTCTGGTTTTATAGTTTATTTTGCTCTCAGGTAATTTTATTTATGTTTGTTTTGCAGCTTTACTGAGTTTGGACCAAGTTTAGTCATGTTTTAAAAAAAAAGTTTTTAAATAATATTTAAAAAAATTCATTCACTTTGTATTTAAACTCCATACACCTTCACTAGAATCATATGGACGATTCAGCCCTAGAATTACCAATCTCTACTGAACAAAAAGCAAAATGAGCTGTTAACCTTGTGATCATGACATCACAAGGTGGAACAGAGCATTCTGAGCTTTGGAGATACAGACAGGCTTATTGAAATGTGTGTGAATGAAACAAAACCAAACTCCAGGCATGTTTTTGCTGATATAACAACATTCTAACATGGCTAAAAGCTCACGAGATTCCATTTTGCATAATATAAGACTTTCAACTCATATGCTTTTACTGACAAGAGATTGGCAGTAGATCACACTATTATAAAGACCCAAGCTGATCATTGACCATTGGAAATGACAGAATGATTGACATTGTGTTAATTGCACTGCCTTTGTGTTTTTTTGTTTTGAATGTTACTTAAAAACACCATAATCGGTTGAATTCTGTCCCCTGCTCCATCCAAGAGAGGGACATCTACACTTCAACAATGAATTCTCTTCACTACTTTTGTCAGTCATATATTCTGAGCTTAGAGGCCTTATTGCAGTTTTAAATGGGGAAATTGCAATCACTTTACTGGTCATGAGGACTATAAATCTATGGGCCAACACCTTCAGCCTGGAGGAAGTACCCAGAGCAGAGGAATTGAGTGGATGAGAAGGCTTTTATGATTTAATGATCAAATAACAGCCCTACCCTCCTCAGTCTAAGCCCTCACCCCCCAGAAGAAGAGGAAGTGGCTTAGCTCTGCACTTTTAGCACTTTGAGCACTGTCCGCGACACTAAAAGCTTTTCTTAGAATGGTTTATTTACACAGGCTTTCCTTCATCTGTGCCACACAACGAGAGGGGTCACTCTGTCAGATTTTACTATGTTATAGTAAGATGAGGAAACGACAACTGATAAGCAATCAAAATTCCATTTATAGATCAAGAGGTTTGATGTTTTCCCAGTGAAATGTATTTTAATTTAGGTTGATGAATACTGACAGACTTAAAACCCCACTGTTTGACCTCTTAGTCAAAAATATGACTAAAATAAAAGACATATTTTTCATTATGGATGTTTTTATCGCACTGAAAATGAAGAACAAGTATTGCATCTCAACAAACTTAACACTTACCTGTTCGGAAATGTTGTTCCTTAACTATAATATTCTACAGTATGGCAGAAAATGTTTCCATCCTAATGGAGAATGTTCTGAAGTATGATTTTATAATTTTAACCCTCTATTTCCATGGAGTCATACAGGTGATGTGCCACCTCAAGAATGTTTCACAGTATTGCATTAAAGGTGCGGGTCCAAGGTGGGTGGTCCTCCACCTGTTTGTTTCCATGGCATGTGCACACTATGGCATTATATGTGTATATCTTTGTTACGGCCCCAGACCTCCAGTTCCTTAACATTTCATAACAATCTTCATGGAGACAAGCAGGTTGTGCCAAAAGACCAAGTTACAGGTCATATCACTCAACAGAAAAGTTATGCAGTGCATTTAAGTTGATCATGGTTTAACACAGACATCCTTTTATAGATTCCAACAGTAGAACAGATGCAGCATTCATGTTTGTACCTGTCTTGTCCGTGAGGAGGTAGGAGATGCGTCCCAGTTGTTCTGGGATGGTGCTGGCTCGAACCACTGTCCCGGGAATCTTTGAGTCTTTCTTTATCATCCAACTGAAAACTATTTTACCCATGTCCAGGTTCACACGCAAACTGAAAACACATTCAAAACAAAGGCCTTATTCAACATTATTATTATTATTATTATTCTATATAAATGTGTCTACAAGCCTTTAGTGGTACAATCATATTTCAAGACTGGTCTTGGTCTCGAGACCAGCCTTAAGACTGCCTTGGACTCAAACACATTTGGGCTCGGTCTTGTCTCCATTAGGGTGCTCCAATTTCAGCTGAATATAAGCAGAAGGGCGAGTGTGGTCCATACAAAAAACAGTGAGTGCAGTCTAAGGCAAGGGGTCAGACTGGGCTCTGCTGTCTTTGATTCTGCAAATATTAGACTCTGCTGCTCTGTGAGTGTGCATGTGTGTATGAAACAGTAGAGGTACAAAGCAAAGGTGTAATGCACTGTGAAGAGGTTTGGGTGTCTTGAATCCAACTCCGCAATTTCCTTTTCTCTAATTATTCAGCATATGCGCAAACTGTACAGTTTATGACAATGTTTTTATGTAAACTCACCTGATGGGGATGATTTGAGAGAGCAGTAACAGGAAGCGTAGTATCTGCAGGTACCATCGTCCAGCAAAGTGCTGTAGGGCCACCATCACCATGGACACCACCACCAGGGCCCCGAAGAGGATCTTAGTGAGAGAGTTCACCTCCAGGTCGAACAAGCCTGTCTGAAACACACAAGTATAATCTATGAGTACATGGAGGCAAGTGGAATACTATATATTACCAACTGACAACAGATCCTAATGGTGTTAAGCCTCAATATTTTTCTTGCTAACAGTATTCAGTATAATTAACAAAGCATCAGAATATGGTAAACTGTGCCTGCAAATGTCTTGGAGTGGAAATCATGGAAAGTGCAAAAATATAATTTTATACTCAGGTGGGAGGCGGTCATTTTTATCCAAAATACATTTTTTTAACCTTTCCTAACATTGTTCCCTCATCAAAAACATGCCTGAAGGGATTTTAGAATATCCCCCATGCATGTTTTGAGTATTTTAGCAATCCATTTTATTAGTCCATAAGCCTAGATCACCCAGGCTCCCACACCAAAATTCTAAATATACAAAAACATGCTACAAAACTGTACACAGCAACCTGAAAATCCTCATGTGATGTGCAGTTGTTTCATTAGTGGGGTGCACGCTCTACTTCTGTTTTTAATGGCCGATGGAAGAAACCAGAATACAACACTAAAAAAAAAACATCATGTGTAGTGTGTGAGTGAATGATCGGTGCTGGTGAGAGAGGCTTTTGGGGCAGATTGGATTAAATTAAAATGGTGACGAAGTGAGGGTGTACCTAATAAAATGGCCACCCCCTCCCTGTCTTGTGGTTATGGTTTTCACTCTGTACCTTGTTTCGGGGGTTGGAGGTGTTCATGACGCTCCGCAGCTCTCGGCCTGTGTAAATCACCACCCCCATTACTGTGCCTGAGAGAGCGAGAGGGAGGGAGAGAGGGGGAGAAAGAGAAAGAGGGAAAAAAAGAGAGAGAGAGAAAATGAGAGAGACAAGGAGGGAGGGGAGAGGGGGAAGAGAAAGAGTGAGAAAGACAAGGAGTTTGAAAGAGAGAAGGAGGAGAGAGACAAGATGGGGTAAGCAAAAAAGAAAGAAAAGAGAGAAAGAAAGAAAAAGAGAGGGAGAGAAAGAAAAAGAAAGGAAGAAAGAGAAAAAAGGAAGGAAGGAAGAGAGAAAGAAAGATAAAGAAAAAGAGAGAAAGAAATAAAGAAAGAAAGGACAGTGTAGAGTAGAGTGGAAAAGAAAGACATGACAGAGAAGTAGGGGAGGGTGGAGAGAGCAAGAAAGAAAAAGAAGAAGTGAGGACAGCAAAATAAAGGGGAGAAAGAGAGAGAGAAGAGAGGAGAGACACAGGAGTAAATTGAAAGAAAGGAGGGGATGAGGGTTAAAAACTGTAAAAAAACTATAAGGCTCCAGTAAAATCAAGACACACCGTAAACCAGAGGACGTCAAAGAGATGTTTCCCAGACGCCTAATCCCCACATAAATAAACCACTCAGTGAAAATGTCATTTCAAATATCAGATCCAGATTTCCTATTGTCTAATGGATAACACATGTGCAGGAGGATCAGCGTGTATTCCCCATAGAGAAGGCTGTAACATAACTGAAACAATGTCGAAAAGCTTTGACAAGGTAATATTTTATAAGCAGTTAGAAAAAAGAAGAAGGAATGAATCAATAAGGAAGCAGGAAATAGGCTACAATTATTTAGCAGATATAATATTATCATCTGGGTCATATTCCATCGAAACCTGCAAATCCTGTATTTTAGACATACATTGGATTAGGGCTGCACGATATTGAAAATGAATGCGATATGCGATACGGGTGTCAAGCATTGCGATAACGATATTATTGCGATATTTTCTTTTAACCTAAAAAAAAATGCTTGGTACATTCACATGTTTGCCTCTATGACGTTTACCTGTGTTCCACATGGTTAGAAAACTAAGAATAAGCTCCTGCAAAGTATTAAACTTGTTAGGAGAACAGCCGTAGGCCACAACTTTATTACAGATGTTTTTGCGACTGTACCTGCGTAACATTGGTTGCTGAAGTTTTTGACTGAATAAAATCACTGTATAGCTCCCTGTGGTTGCGTTCGAGGTGGCTGTGTAAGTTCGTCGTGTTTCCTCTCGACGTTGCGATAACTTTCCGGCACGACTTGCACAGCACTTGCGTCTGTGACACGTCGTCCCGTCTGAAGCCAAAGTCCCAAATTCCGGAGCTGCTGTGCTTTTTAGGCACAAGTTGTTGGCTGTTGTCGTCTTCACTGACTTCTTCATTACCCGCCATGGTGACTGTAGTGTTTTCCCGTCATGCACTGCGAGTCCACGCGCTCGCTCTAGCTAGCAAAACATTACGTTTAAGGGCGCGTCGGAATTGTGAACTCCAGAACGCAATAAACTCACGATTTACACATAAAAGAATTAAAAAATATCGCGCATCTTTGCGATGTGGATATCGCACGTGCCATTATCGCGATGACGATATTTTTTCGATATATCGTGCAGCCCTACATTGGATCGTACAGAACATTTTAAATATACCTGAGGCTATAACAGTGCTTGCCCACAGGGTGTTTTCAATGCTGAGACTTTCATTGACAGGGTGATCTCCGTCTTCCTAAAAACAGGAAAGTAAAAACAGTGGATTATGTACGTCTCAGTCCTCAGTCTCATCTTATGTAAACATGTAGCAACAGTCTCGATTACCCTTGTGAACGTGCCAATGAAGTTGTGAATATCTATGTTTGGCTCTTCTGCGTAAATGTACGATCTGATTTGGAGAAGGTCCTGGAAGATAATTAAAACATTTTTCCTCAGTTATGTCTTGACAAGCAAATACGAGGTGCGCAAAAATAAACACATCTCACACATCACCTCGGGCTACTTTCCATTGGTTTTCCCATTCACAAATCCATAAACAAAATAGTGCTTAGACACAGGAGGCAGGTGATCCGACAACTTCCGACTGTCTAAAACTAGCTAACCTACAAACGTGTTCTGAAAAGTTAATATGTCCCTTGTGGAAAAAATGATATGTCTGACTCTGTAACTACTTGTATATATATATATTTTTTAACACTCACAGAAAAATTAAAGAATCTACAGTGTCCCTGAGTATTCGATTTCCACACTCACCCCCGCAGTGGGCAGCCTCTGCGTACAGCCCACTGGGAGGCGCAGTTTCCAGTCGGTCTCTCCGTCAAGCTGGTCAGTGCGCAGGAAACAGGAGCCTGTAAAACACAGCCCACATTAACCTCTAGAGGGCAATGAGACACAAGGATTTCATTTAAAACAGCAGACAACACTGAAAATCAATGTGCTTATTAAATCGGGTTATAGATACATATTGCCTCATAATAGTTTACCATCCTTTACAACTGATATCCATTAACAATGTCACCCATGTTTACAAGTATGACCAAAGTTAGTAGTTTAAACTCAATTAAAATATATTTCATCTTGTATTTTGAAAGCCCCTGGTTTAGCTTCACCTCAGTCCCCATATGGACCTAGTTTAGTCCATGTTCAACCCTGGTCTAGTCCTGGATTAATCTTTTGGTTTAGTCCATGTTTAGTCCTGGCTGAGCCCCTGGTTTAATCCTAGTTTAGACCCTACTTTAGATCCTAGTTAGTTCCCAGTCTTTTGTTAGTCTTGGTTTAATCCTGGTTTAATCCAGGTTTAGACCCTGGTTAGGTCCTAGTCTATTCTTAGTCCTGGGTTAGATCCTGGTTTGGACACTGTTTTAGACCTTGGTTAGGTCCCAGTCTAGTGTTAGTCCTGGTTTAATCCTGGTTTAGACCTTGATTTAGACACTAGTTAGGTCCAAGTCTAGTCTTAGTCCTGATTTAGTCCTGGTATAGATCCTGGTTAGGTTCCAGTTGAGTCTTAGTCCTGGTTTAGATCCTGGTTCCCAGTCTAGTTTTAGTCATGGATTTGTCCTGCTTTCAGCCCTGATTTATTCCTTATTTAGTCCGTGAATCACTGCTAAATAACTCAAATTAGATAGATCGTAGACTCAGATTAAGTTTCAAAAACAGGAACACAAAAGGTTACCAATCCCCCAATTAAATGTATCAAAGGTGCCAGAATTAGTGAATGGGACACACAGAACTGAAGAGGTTATGGGTTAGATAATTGTCTTTACAAGTGGGGGGTCGAGGTGCAACCACCCACAAACTGCGGGTCCCCATCCCCCACTGCCCTGCATGCGTCATCCTGCCCCAAAATCCTGCCCCAAAATCCTGCCTGGCCCTTCATAATTGACCTAATGGCCTCCACATGGAACACAGATAACCCAGCACTTTTCCAGTAAAACAAAGCTTTCCTTCCCCCAACAGGAAAACACAACACTCACACACATAACAGCTTACTTTTGTGCTTTCAATCTGAGTTTGAATTTTTATTTTAAAAGGAGTATTACACCATTTTCTGATCTTTATTATAATGCTGTATCAAAAATATACCTGAAGTTGTGTTTTGTTTCATTCACACAAATTTAACACACAAATCCTTCATATTTAGGCTGAGTTCTCAAACTGAAAACACTCTGCTCCACCTTGTGATGTCATGCGGTAATACAGGAAGTGCTCCACTGTGTTTTTAAACTCCATACACCTTCACTAGAATCATCTGGATGATTTCAGATCTGAAATTGCAAATCTCTACTGAGCTAAAAGTAAAAGGTAGCTGATAACATTAAAACTACCACTACATGACATCATAAGGTGGAACAGAGCATTTTGAGCTTTGGAGATGTAGCCTAATAATAAAGAGTTAGCAAATCACGATTAAATGAAACAAAACACAAGTCCAGGCATATTTTTTGATGAGGAATTAGAACATGACTCACAAGAACCAATTTTGCGTAATACAGGACTCAACTATGGATCAAATTGCAAAGAAAGAAGGATCTTGAAAATAGGATTGCATTAATTTTCAAAACAGATTTAAATTGTGATTATAAATATTCCAAGATTAGGTTTGCAGTTTATGTTTTAAAATCAAGATTCAGTTTAAGTACAAATTTTAAACTTGATCCGAAGCATTAGCAGTCAAGAGAAGACTAAAATCTGGAAAGTATTCGGGAAAAGGTCTGTAGCGATATAAACTACAGGTTGGGTTATTGGGTAATAATAGTATATTATAATTATTAACACTCCTCTTGTTATGCTTTTTAGCTTTTATTCAAATTCATAAAATGTATCAGTAATTTTATGTGACTCATGTTTATACCATAGATAAGAGAAGGATTTATTTTTTTAGCAACTGAACATAACAGGGGTG
Organism: Scartelaos histophorus; assembly: GCA_000787155.1. NCBI lineage: Eukaryota > Metazoa > Chordata > Actinopteri > Gobiiformes > Gobiidae > Scartelaos > Scartelaos histophorus. The sequence goes on along the minus strand of KN494587.1, from coordinate 2,251 downwards.
GGTTAATCTGGGTTTTTCTTCTTCCCACTCCTTTTTGTGAAATGTACTTTTCTGTTGTTTACAATGTATATGTAATATGTTTTTGAATATTGTTTCTCTCTTGGCACAAACTCGAAATAAAACGCATCAATCAACCATCAATCAATAAATCAACATCTTAAAGCAGAGAACCCAATTTTAATCTTATAAATGAGTCGATTTTTCCCATATCTTGAAGCAAACTTATTCTTGCCCCAGTACAGCAATATTGTATAAGCTTTTTATTGTCCGATAAAGTGCGTGTTAGCATGCTAGTTAATGTGTAAGCAAAAATCTGCCCTAGTCACTGAAAGTTGTGAAAAGAGCTTATAAAAACCACTGAATAATAATAATATAGATGAATAAAGACTTCAGTTCAGTCCCTGGTTCAGTCCCTGGTTCAGTCCCTGGTTCAGTCCCTGGTTCAGTCCCTGGTTCAGTCCCTGGTTCAGTCCCTGCTTCAGTCCCTGCTTCAGTCCCTGCTTCAGTCCCTGCTTCAGTCCCTGCTTCAGTCCTCTGTTCTCTTAAAACTGTGAAAAGCTCTTATAAACCCATTGTGGTGAATAACTAGGACGCTCTGAATGCATAAGGTAAGTGAGGAATAACTCTGGTCAACTGTAAACTATTTAAAATGAATTTGCTCTGTTATAAATGTTTTTAGGACAGTAAAAATCAGATACGTTTCTTCCCTCACAGAGAACACGGCGAAGGACTAGACCCAATTTTAAAGCGTGCTGAGATGGGATGGGATGTTGGCTTTGTGTTCCACCTCGCTTCACTGCCAAAGGATTTGTAAGAACTAAGAACACTTTAGACAAATGTAAATACCTCCTTCCTGTTTCGCGTTTTGAACACAGGGTACCAGAGCTTTGAATCGAGGCAGTAGGAAAAAAAGAAAAAAAATGCAGACAGTGCGTGATTACCAAATATAAGCACACGCCCGTCGCTTACTTTTGCACATATCCTTTTGACTAATATTTTGCTTATGTGCAAATACAGAGCTACAGATAATGTATTAACACGTTGGGAGCCTCCCCTAATCCATATTTGATTACCGGGATGAGCTGACCCATCTTGCAGTTCAAGCACTCTTTGCATTGGCGTTTGCCGTGCTTTCGTATGTCCCTTTCCTCCTCATTTGACAGACAAAAGCTTTTCCAAGAGGTGAATTAAACAAAGTGTGAACTGCTCAACTGTGGATGTTAGGCTTAATCTGTTTTACAATAGAAAAGTGTCACCGGAAGACACGCTACAACAATTATACAAGCAAAGGTGGGCATGTACTGGTATAAGTAGAAAGTAATAATACAATTCACTATTTTCTATCAAGTTTTTGCTGAAAATGTTATTATTTCTGGATTTTAGATGGCATCACTATATTCTTTAGGCCAATAATACTTAAAGGACATATATTACGCAATGTTATAATGTCGTTTCCTCATCACAAACATACCTAGAGTTTCATTGACATGTTTAGTACAGAAACCCTCCCACTCTGTTTTTAAACTCCACTCACTTTCAACAGAATCATTTGGATAGTTTCAGCCCTGATATTTCAATTCTCTATTGAACTAAAGGTAAATGGAAGCTGATAGGTAGCTAACTTGAAAACTACAACTTTATGACATCACAAGGTGGAAAATAGATGTAGACAGACTAATAATAAAGGATTGTTCATGCATGAATGAAACAAAACACAACTCCAGGTATGTTTTTGTACTTTCTAACCCTAACCTAACTCTAACCCTCTCTGAAACATCATTCTTGTATTAGTTTCTATAACAAAATTATTTAAGTATGACTACACACAAAACCCTACATGTTTTACGTATTTTTTAATAGAGAAACTTTGTTATTTTGGCTAAACGCACATACTCAAACTGATTAAATCAGATGAATCAGACATCATGTTTCAGTCGTGGTTCTGAAGGATCTCTGAAGGCACTTAAAGGCCAGTGCTTCTAATCAGAGTTTACTTCATGTGTTTGACTTCCTGTCCGGACTCCGGTTAATCCCCCCACCTCTGCGCCTCTTCTAATCACTCAGTTTCCCATTTTCCTTTCTCAACCTCCTCCCCTCCTCCCTCCTTTCTCTTTCTCTCCCTCCTTCGCCCCCTCCTCTCCATCTCTCCAAATTATTTTAAATATATTGCACTTTTTATAGACGTTCAAAGTGCAGTACAGACAAATGAAGACAGTAAATAGTGAATAAAACTAGGGCTGCACGATATATC
>KN494585.1:427-20857 GCA_000787155.1 Scartelaos histophorus | reverse complement strand
TCCTAGCTGTTTTTATTATTTGAATATTTTTTGTAAATTCAAACTACAAATATGATAAAAAATATTCAGCAGGTCTCAAACTCATAACAAAATATTTTTACTTTTCAATCCTGTTCCAAAATGTAGTGGAGTAGATGTAGTAGTACAGATACCAACTCTTAAATTAAATGAAGCGTAGTAAAAGTAAAAAGTATCCACTTTAAAATATACATATGTTAAGTACAAACACCAAAAAAGTAGTCTTACGTACAGCACTTTCCTACTTTTACTTTGTTACAGTTGACCACTGCATCCATCCAATGTCTAATTTCTAAACAGCAGCATGGTTTTATTTACTCAAATATATTATGAAATGTTTGTATACTTTTGTGTACCTCAGTTGTCCAGGTACAGTCCATAAATATAACAAAAGAAAGGTTAATTCAATCAACTGGAGAAACATTCACTAGGCAAAAAATACATTTTGAAAGGCGAAATATTGCTATGATGCGATAAATGATAATACTGGAATTAATTTATGTCAATGTCACAATAAAAATAATTAAAAATAATCTCACTACACCATTTTAAATAGACAATAATTCATTCATAATTAGACTTAGACGTTTTACAATAAAAAATACCTCCAATTTCTCTATTTTTGCAAAGAAATTGTACACACAACACATATTGAGCTCTAAAACATAGTTCCAGTTTTAAAGCAAATATGAACAGTAAGTCGATATAGCAATAATAATGACAGGCCTAATATTCACTCAATATACCGTTAATATTTTACCTTATATTTCTAGCTCAGAATTAAGCGTTAGACTTGAAAACACCCAATTATAGCATCTCTTCTATGTGAGAATGTGAGGGGTCCAACCTTTCCAAACACTATACTCAATTATCATTTCTAATATAAAGTCTACCTCATGCTTTAATTTAGTGTTTCTTACAGTATTGGCTTTCTTATCTGTAGCTATGGAACATTCTAGGCAAAAGTAAAAACATCACCATGGATACAATCAAGTGGTGGACCCTTCCCCAGAAAAATTACATAGTGAACATTTATCTAACTATAATATAACAATTAACATATGAATTATATTAGTTTACAAACGTATGTGAATTTCCCCTCCCCACATAATTTTATCTTTCCGTTGACTGAAAAGTATAGAGAAATGTTTATTTTATATGTTCACAAGGCGTCAACGCAATATAGGTTTTCCAGTTGCAGGAAGGAACTTAGCGCAATCTCATTTTCATATAGTTGAAGTGCCCTTGAGCAAGGCACTCAAACTTGCCTGCAGTATTTGTGACGCTGCCGCATAAATCCATATTTGTCAGAGCACCTCACAGTGCATTCAGTACAACATCGAGTACAACTAAATATAATTGCAGACATGTATAATTAGAAATATTACTGGGAGGGTAAACAAGAAAATTACACTGTGCATGACATGTCTCTTTTATCAGTTATCAGTCTCCTATTTTGGTCTTTGTTTGCAAGTATTTTCAGCAATGGCTTTTTATATGACAGTAAAATGATGTGGTTTGTAAAATTGTATGGTAAAATGGGGATCTTATTTTAAATCTAGCTTGGAAATTCCCTAGTGTGCTCCAGCCACGGCATGTGTCACTTATACTGTTAAAGTCAGTGGTTCTCATAATGTCATCCTATAGTGGTCTCCATACTGAGAAACACAAAACTGTATAGGATCAAATTCATGTTAAATTCAATTGAACTATTATTATCTATTACTTTAAGATTGATCAAATTGACTCTCGCAAGCTAAGGTTAGCCATGTTAGAATGTTGTTACCTCATCAAAAACATACCCAGTTGTGTTTTGACTCATTCACACATGTTTGAGAAACTCTTCTACATCTCCAAAGGTCAAAATGCTCTGTTCCACCTTGTAATGGAGCAGTAGATTTCAAATTAGCTTCTACCTTTCTCCTTTACTTCAAATGATCCAAAAGATTCAAAAAAAGGTGTATGGAGCACTTCCTGTATTACCACATGACCTCACAAAGTGGAACAAAGTGTTTTCTGTTTGAGACAAGAACCTAGTCTAAATATGCGTGTGAATGAAACGAAACACAACTCTGAGTTATGTGTAGAACATGGTTTAATATGAACCTTTTAAAGAAGACATAAGTGTGTGTTTCTCAAACTGTGGTACATATACTATACGTGGATTGCCTCTAGCAGTTCATGTTTTTATATAAATGCCACATCTATGGTTAAGTCTCCACATAGACCTAATTGAGTCTCATTTGGTCTTCATTATTATAATCAAATACAAAAATGTCTAAAAATCTCATATCTAAGATTGAATTCCGCAATGATGCCTTTACTTTATTTTTTGGTTTGTATCAGTCTGCAAAGAACACAGGTCTAATAAACAAGGTTATAGATATAGCTAGAAATGTTCTTTATAGAAATTGTGCTATTAATCTTGCTATTATGTATGAGAAACTTCAATGACTAGGACAGTACTCCATAGTGGTGTCCAAGCTTTAAAGAATCCAGATTTAAGGAAAAGAAAGCATTTTTTTTCACCAAAGAATTTATGAATGAATTCAGTTAGACACATGTAATATAATATTTCAACACAAGAAGGCAGGGCAACCATTCTGTCATTTGAGAATTTGAGAAAGACTTACCTGGTCTGCCAGCAACAGTTCATTATCCTGGATTCATCTAAATCCTACTGGAACAGACTCCAGCCAAACCTAATAGAAAAACATGAAAGAAAGTGATAATCCTTTATTACTTTTTGTATGAAATGATGAATAAATCACAATAAATCACTTTATTTTAAGTTTCATTTTGTGGAAGTTAGGATGTTCCAAATATATTCCCCGTTCATGGCCCCTTGTAATATGGGACCATTTTGAGAACGGTTGACCATTCAAAAAATAAAACATTTTGCATTGTTAATTACTATGGCAACAGTCCCAACTTCTCATCATTCTGAAATCCATGGATATAGAAGACACAAATGCTAAAAGCCACCATTAAAACAGTAGTAAACCCCATTAGCCTTAATTGTAGGAATGCTTGACAGTTTTATCTCCCAGTAATCAGTTAAAAAACCCACTCTGTTTGAAGAGTCACACAGGGACAGTGGGATATTTTGAGAATTTCAAACAAGGTTCTGCCTATTTATTGCGTCTTCAGTGACCTCTCGGTGCAGAAAACCATGTGTTTGTCACACACAGACGCACACACACATACTCAGGAAATACAAGCTTTACACAACAGGAGTGTGAAATCACCATGTTCCAACAGCGGAGGAGGAGCCCGGGCCTCAGCCAGGCCCTGCTCACTGCCATGGCCCAGGTTTCAAGAAGTTTCCACTGTGGCTGGACTGGATACAAACTGCTCCCAGACTGCAAGCAGAGAACCATAGGTTTTTGAATCATGAAAATTGGGACAATTACCATAGTGAATGAAAATGTATAAAAAATACAGTATATATAATATTAGTTATTGAAATATTGTATAAGCCCTATGGTAAATCACAATTGATTCAGCTGTCCTATGGTGGCATGATGGATACGTGGATGCCAATGTGTGCCAATGACCTCTCCAACCACCAGTAACTCATGCGCACACCACATGCAAATATACATGGGTTTAAGACGGATGAAAATCTAGCAGCGTTGCCATAGTAATTAACAATACAAAACAAAATCTTTTTTTTGAGATGACAAAAATGCTCAAAAGGCCAGCTATGAACTGGTAAAGTGTATTGCTTAAAGACACATCAGCATCAGCGGAATGCACTGGTCAGAGCTGAGATCAAACCACCAACCTTCTGGTTTTAGTAGACAACCAGTCTACACTGTTGCACTGTAAAAGGTAGTTAGTCAGAATAGCTTAAACAATGACTAAAATAAGCAAAAGGCTGTTTTTTATCACCCCCACTGTCAAACACCTAACACCAGTATAATGCATTGTCATTTTGCACAATGAGAAATCCACAGTAAACAATAATAAGGCACAATAATGAAAGTAATAATGCAATAAGTGGAGTACAAAAACAGTAATGTCACCATTACAGCAGGGGGAATCCAGGCCACGGCTCTGCTCACCACTGCTGTAAAGTGATTCTTTGGTAAAGTCTTGGTTTTCGGAGGGCTCGGTACTACTGAACAACATAAAATAATCAAGCATTCTTCAGTCAGAAAGTAATATACCTTAATGTTGAAATGACACCTCCATAGCAGATCATTTAAAAAAAAAAATCGAAGCACATATTAGGGCTTTAAATGTTTAGGCAATGTGAGCTCAGAAATATGTCTGGTTTATGAAACATCACATTCACTGGCAATATTTGTCTCTGTTGCACATTGCTGCGTAGAGCTAGTCAAGGTAGAAATATGGACGTCCCTTTTTCAGATTCTACTTATCAAATTCAAGTAATGCATTCATCAATTCTGCACAGCCACATTGCAAATATTAGTCAAACTATATTATTTAACGAATTTTGCTTTTACTCGATCTCAGGACATTACAATACAAAGTAAGATAAAGTTATACGTAGATTTTTTTTTTTTAATATAGTATTCTTGCCTAGGTCTAAAACATTTCATATTTTATATTTTAACTAGAAGTAAACTGTGAACTCACGATAGTAATATTTCAATGCACCATGGCTTTCACGTGGTCCCCTTTTATGTGGCGTTTGGGCACTGCAGAGTGGAACAACACTGCCACCTAGTGGCCGAAGATTGGTCAGCCCTGTTCATTACTTTGATTGGAGCTGACCATGGATCTATTAATGGAGCTGACTCGTACAAATACGCTGCAATTTGTAATATATTAGGCAGGACTACGTAATGAAAAGAAAGTAATGCATTTTTTATTTATTTTTTTCTGTCTTGGAAGGAACTGGTGGTCATTGTCATTTAAGTGAAACTGGATTGTACTTATTTAAATGATTAACACAATGGTAACCGGAAGGGGGCAGTAATGCCGCAAAATAGATGCAATAGAAGAAGACTCTACTGGTACGTCACATCCTGTGTCAACATGGCGGCGCACTAGCAAGTCATATTGGGACAAAATTGTCAAAGATATTAAATAAAACAACCTCTATTCGTGTGCGTTGTCCAGCGAAACTAAATAGGTAATTTGGTTCCTTTAATATCCATGTGAATATCTCTGAAAGCTTCATTAGACTGCTATTTTGTTTTCCTCCGCTAGCTGCATGCTTGTAACACCTTTGCTAAAATGTCAACATAGACATTAGAGAAATATCAAACAGTACTGATCCAGCAACGAAATCAATATTTACTTAAATTAGCTTATTTTTTGGATGGTTTGACGTGTTATAGAATATATGTGAGAAATTTCAACTTGAACTGAATTTGCAATAAAGAAAAACACCTGTCGGTTTATCAGAGATTGACATAGACTAATTTATGTCTATGAAAGATTGATATGCAAAGTAAAAAGTAAAAACCCTTATTACGTAATTTTGATAGGTAATTCCCTAAAAACAAAGAAAAATAATTAACTAACCGTTTGTACTTAAGGTTAAAATGCTAATACATAATATTTATACAGCGCTTTTGAAGATACCCAGAGACCTCATTACATACGGAGACTATAGCAGCAATCAAGATACTGATTCCAACTTAAGTCCAGAAGTTAGTTATAACGCTGCAATTTGTAATTTATTAAAACATATTGACTAGCCAAAGCAAGTGCAGGTTTAAGTTAAGTATTTAGAGTTATATTACTGTCATTCTGTCTTTAAAAATAAAACTAATTATTTTTTTCTGAACATATCTTTTACTAGTGTGTAAATTCTTATTGTCAAAAATGTATTAATGGACATTAGTGAATCACTGAGGGGTTATCACTTCAGAGAAAAGGCATATTCTCATTCAGTCATGCAAATTGTTACTCATCTGGATTGATTTTAGAACTAAGCAATCAAACCTTTAAAATGTAATTCAAAATTAAAACAAGTCACATTTTAGCTTGTAACTTGTCTTTTTTTTTTTCTTTTGTAACTCCGCAGAACTGTTATCCAAGCATCATGGTCCATCTATGTAAGTATCAACAACTGTCAAAAAAACGTAATCTCTTAAGATACTGTATGTGTTGCCTCTGCTTCTGAAAGGTTTCCCGATTGGTATCGAATCCATTATTAAATTTAAACATTTTTGAAAATGCACTCATTAGGTCTTTGTGGTTTGATGCGCAATGATATTTTACTCTCTCTTTTCACATGGACATTGTTACATGCCATAGCCCTCATTTAGTTAATTGTTGCATAAGTTGCAGTGTAGTTGTAATAGTACTTTCATTGCACTAAATAAAATATGAACATTTCAATTTTGATGAAAAAAACCACAAAAAAACTATATTTTTTTGTTTAGTGTCTTGCTGCTCTTTTCCAGAGGCATAGGGCAAAGTGTAAAAGCAGCTACAAAAAATAATTAATTAATTAATAATTAAAAAAAAAAAAAACAGCCGTGGGGGGTTTTATTTATTTTAAGTTTTTAAGAAAAATAAAAACAGAAGTTTAGACATCCTGCCAAAAAGTTAACCAAGTACATTTCAAATTTCTAAAATGTACAAATGACCTGCCCATGGCTTTGTAGAATAAATAATAAAAAATTGCACTCATTTGTGTAAGTAATCATCAAGGATTAAAGGAAATGTTAGGATATAATCATATTTGAAATCTTTACAATTTCAATTTCTTTTCTTTTTTTTGGTAGCATCCTTCCTCCTAAAACAGTACCATGGAGGATATGTGGTCATCCGTTTGGCACTTGCTGGTCACAAGCAGGCAAACAGACCCTTCTACCGAATTGTGGCTGCATTCAACAAAAGAGCCAGGGACGGTAAATACATCGAACAGTTGGGGACTTATGACCCTCTTCCCAATATCTACAATGAGAAACTCGTGAGCTTCAACTACGACCGTATAAAGTACTGGATCGGCTGTGGCGCACATGCAACAAAACCTGTGGCCAAGCTGCTAGGTGTGTGCTCGCAATTTTATCACTTCCTTTCAGTATGCTTTAATTGATGTGTGGAAATTATTTCAATGTGTATATCAAAGGTGACTGTTCATAAACATACTTCTACGTTACACCTTGTGAAACAAAAGATGATAAATTCTTATTTCTGTTGAACAGTTTGTGTAATAGCTGTAAGCAATCAACCTACACCCTTTTCTTTAAACATTGCAAAATGACAATTTAAATAGGTTATTCATTACTTGATCTAAAGGAGATATGAAGTGGCATGCCTGACCTTTAAATTGATTGATGCATTTTCTATGTGTTTGCTTCAGGTTTAGCTGGGTTCTTCCCTCTACATCCAATGACTGTGACAGAAGCAGAGCGCCAAAGAGCTCAGGCAGCACAAACAGAAAACCCCAAGGAAAAAGAAGAGGAACAGTGATGAGAAAAGTATCAGTCTTCGATGAGACTGTGCTATGGAAGGATGTCACAAACAAGATGTTATGTACATTTCCATCTTACATACTTTGAAGACATGAGCCCATTCAAGCCTTAAAGCAATACTTATATATGTCATTGCCAAGCTTTCAAGGTGCACTATTTAACTTTTCTGGGAGAGGCTCCACTACCTGCTTGTGTCCATGGTGATGTTATTGTTTTGGCTGGAATGTTCCGCAGCATGTCATTTAATACGTCTATTTCCATGGAAACAGATAACGGGCACCACCACCAGGCAAAGTTACATGTCAGATCTGTAGAGATGCGACCCTGCTCATGGTAAACATGGTATTTCATAGTGTAATAAAAACACCTGAATAGAGGCAGTAGCAAAGCCATACTCTGTATTATGAGGCAAATCAACATTCATAATGTTGTGTGGGTAATAATGTTTCTGATCTTAAGTCCTTTCCAAAAAAACACCTTGACTCTGAAATTTAATCATATTATCTTAAGTATATTAAGGTTTTGTTGATTTATATTTCCACATTTTCATATTGTATAAAATTGTGTGTTTTCTTCTGTACCGGTTGTCTTTAATCCTGTTTCTCAATAAATTTGCCTTAAAATGGTCAAAAAAAAAAAAAAAAAGTTCACTTTATTCTCTACCTCTTTTCTGAGCAATCGATTGCTTTTGTATGTCCATACATTTATCATCAGTAATTCTGACGAGGAAACATTCTAGGGCTAAAACAGATGTGCCTCTAAAGGTTACAACTTCCATTTACAGTTAATTTAAAATATTGAGATTGTTCATAACTTTGTAGAAGAAGCACATTTTAAACACATCAGTATGAATGCTGTGGCCAAACAGGTGCTTAGGTGATAAAAGTCACGTATCTGTGCCAAGTCAGTCATGACGACGCCCTTTGGTTTGAAGGAAACAAAAGTTAATCTTAAAATAGAGATCTATATTACTTCATTTTCTGTCATGCCCACAGAAATACCACACCAACCTATAAAACATTTTCTAAATAAACAGTAATTATTAAATTTCTTGTGTTAAAGAAGATGGATGAAACAGAGTGAACCTAGTGTCAAGAACTGGGCTGAAATAACAATTTATCTAATGGAATAAATCACCTTTTAAAATGTACACATCTTAAAAATATCTTTATTACAGTATTACAAGAAAATACACACACGCACACAAACACACACACACACACACACACACACACACACACACATATGTACACTCATTTTATTTTGGGCCATCTAACTTCAGTGTATTAGTTATACAATGAAAAGTAAACATAAACAGGTGGTGTTACTAAGAATTTATCAACTGTGATGTTTAACTTTTTCAAAAAGTGTTAATTTCAATCTAAATCTTTATCACATGTTCTGTAAGTTGTGCTGTGGATATATATGGATTTTTTATCATGATGCCACAGTTTTGTTACATACTCTGTTGGCTCAGTGGTCCACAGAGAAAAAATGTAATGTGAAATAGGGTGGTTTGAAGAAGAATTGGAAGAAGACGCATTTATCTATCCATCTTTTGCTCTGTAGTAAGAACAGGATAAGCTTCATTGTCATTTCAACTTGTGCAATGGATTCACAGCCCCAAATATTTTTATCCTTTTTTGTTAAAGTTATATGGCTCCCCTCATCTGCAAATCCAAAGCAAAAAGGTGTATAGATTTAAATTCATTTTGTTTTGCTGAGTTGTGTTGTCGACAGTTTGCCCTGAATCTGTGTCTCTTACACTTTGGACACTTTGAGTGATGAATTACGGAGGACTACGTTTGAAGATGTCATGCCAAAAATCATCATCTCCAAAAATGTGTTTGTTAATTTTAATTTGTTAAACATTTACATTTAGGAGGATTAAATGAGATGTAACTGATAATTTGACTGGAGAGTGTTTATGCCTTCTCTATTTTGAGTTATCAGCTTCAACGTCACTGTGATATGGACTTTTCTTTAGGCATGCACTGGGCGTGAGGGGCACATCAAAGGTTTGCCAAAGGAGGAGCGTGCTGCTGTACCTGCCTCACTTCACTGGTTGATCATTGATGATGCTTAAAAAGGCTTTTGATACTAGGAAACATATGTTTATATGGTGGACAAGCGACTGCCAAACAAAAAACGTACTCATTACACAAAATAATTAGTTGAAGTTATTTGGCTTTATGTATGTGTAAAAGATGACATATGAGAAGCAGAACTGAATTCAACACCATTTGGATGACAATTTCAAGGCTTGAAAATGAATTGCTGGACTTATGAATCAACAAAATGGAGAAAGAAATATGTTACATTTGTAACTACCTACATTTTCTTTTCAGCACTTCTTTTTGCACAAGAACAAGGTAAGACTCTCGTTGTGTGTTTCTCTTTTTTGTGATCCTGGTTTTGTGTGAATAAAGCAATATTTTAACCAAAGTTTAGTTACCCCTACCAAATCAGTCCCTTTTAAAAAAATAGTTTCAGATGTTTGTCATTTACAAACAGTAAATGTTTTAACACTGTACCTTTTGATTTGTTGTTCAAGATCATATTATTTGGGACTACGATTCTGACCTTTGTTTTGTCCATAACTCCTTCAAACAGGGCAAATTTGTCTCAGAAGCAAAGTAAAATTAAGCCTGGTTAGTATTGGGATGAGAGAACACAGGGAATGTCAGGTGTCACAGTGGCTCTTGTCAAATGTATGCAGTCGTTGTGTCTTTAGGCAAAACACTTCACCAACCTGTCCTAGTATGTTGTGCTAGAATGTGCTGTGTGAATGACTGGTGTTGGCCAGAGTGTTGATGTTGAAGTTTGACAGCTTTTCCTCTCACAGTCTACAAAAAGGCAGTCGTGGCTCCAGTGCCGAGTATGGACTGAATTATGCATGACTTTGTAAAGTAATTTTGGTCACTCTTGTTTCCTCTATCAACCCAAAACATGAATTATAGCTAAAGTAGTCCTGACCAAGCCTAGTCCAAGATCATGAAGATGGTTCCCTGGGTTCTATATAACATAGTAGGTCCCTGCGCCTGACAGGTTGGCCCTGTAGCACTAGTAAAATGATGGATCAAATGCAGAGAAAAGATTTCTCTCATAACGGATCAATAAAGTATACCTTAGACTAAAATGAATTATTATTATTATTACCTTTATTCTGCCTTTTAATTAGGACAACAGTTCAAGAGATTATAGCAAAGGAGAAATTGAAATAAAAACACATAAAGCTGGTTCTTACACCAGTGATTTTTAATCAAAGCACCAGGGCCCACAGAAGGGCTGTGAATACCTCAAAAACAATAATCCATAAAATAAGTTACTGGATAGTTCACATAGGATTATTACTGAAAATGTTGGGCCTATTGTGATAAATATATTAATTCATGTTGTAAAAAATTAGCATTGGTATTGATATTAAATGAAAGTTAACACCAGGAGGAAAAAGGATTAGAAAAAAAGGATTTGAAGATGTATATGTATAGTAGTTGTTGTTGTTGTTGCTGCTGTAATCATAGATGCTTACAATAGATAATGTAAATGTCATGTAAAATGTAAACGTCCTCAGCAACTGACCCATCCTTATCGGGGTAAAAAAAAAAAAAAAGGCAGGCAAAAGAAGGATAATTTGAAACATTTTTTTTTTTTTACTACTACTACTACAATGTCAAATTTGTTGAAAGGAAATATACTACCTGTAATTGACTTGTATGTAGTTTAAAACATTGTATGATGAGTTTTAGCTTTAATTAACATAAGCCTCTTTTCCAATGGCAAAGTTTGCTTGGGGTCTCTTTGGTGTGGCTCCCTCCAGCCAAGTTTCATTTCTATACTCAAGGATCGGCTTCCGGGGCAGGGGCAGCTCTGCTAGTGATTAAAAAAGCTTTTTTAATAATCAAAATTTTAATTATACTCTTAATAATGAGGCTGATTTCAGCAATTCAGCTGTGATTAATTACCAACACCCCCACTCCATACTGCTCCTATAGAAAAAAGGTTATAAAGCTGCATTTTAAGTGATTCAGAAATATTAAAATAAGAACAATGTAAATGAAAATCTGTTGCTTTTTAAGTTAAATGTGCCATGTACATGCCTTTTTTTTTTACATGCCTATAGACAAGAAAAAATAATGACAATTACCAAACACTCATGAGTCTACAATAACTGTTAGTTTCATCTATAAATGTGGAGTCTTCATCTACTCCATATTCCACAACAATAACTACTTATTCTTCTCAAAAATCTTTTCCAGCTGCCACAAGTGTGACGGACATGACAAACACGCAAGGTAATCTTAAAACTGCCAAATTTCAGTTTAAAATTTTATCTGTAAACACTAATACTACTCATACATCTATAAAATTATTACATACAGGTGTAAATGAACTAACAACCTCAAGTCCAAACAACACAAGTATGACCAGTCTGTCTTCAGAAACATCTCCTTCAACAACCACAATTGTGAGTTCAACGTCTCCTCATGAAACAAGTCAAAGAATGTCTTCGGCTTCAAATACCTCAACAACTGGGCAAGAATCTTCTACATTCACATTTGTGACATCTAGCCTCACAACTAAATCTATAGTCCCAACTTCCACGCTCACAACACCTGAAATGACATCAACCATTCAGCCATCCACAAAAATAGTACAAACAAGTGCAAATGTCCAGACATCATCAAGTCCATATTCTACAAGTATGACCAGTCTGTCTTCAAAAATATCTTCAACAACAACTGTGACAACAGCAATGTCTCATGTCTCAACAAGAACCATCTCAACAGCTTCAGTTACCTCAACAAGTGGGCATGAATCTTCTCCAATAACTTCTGTGACATCTGGCCTCACAACTAAATCTATAGTCCCAACTTCCACGCTCACAACACCTGAAATGACATCAACCATTCAGCCATCCACAAAAATAGTACAAACAAGTGCAAATGTCCAGACATCATCAAGTCCATATTCTACAAGTATGACCAGTCTGTCTTCAAAAACATCTCCTTCAACAACAACAACTGTGACCACAGCAACGCCTCGTGTGACGACACAAGGACCTTCGTCGGCTTCTGTCGCCTCAACAACCGGGCAAGAGTCTTCTACAATCACGTCTATGACATCTGGCCTTACAACTAAATCTACAGTGCCAACTTCCACGCTTACTACACATGAAATGTCATCGACATCAACCATTCAGCCATCCACAAAAATATTACAAACAACTGAAAATGTCCAGACATCTTCAAGTCCATATTCTACAAGTATGACCAGTCTGTCTTCAGAAACATCTCCTTTAACAACAACCATTGTTCTGACTGGATCTGCACCAGTTCCTTCAACAACAGGCCAAATGTCCTCAACAATCCCTTTAGATTCTTCTGGATCAACAACAAATGAAGGTACTTATTTTCCTAATTACTTTGTTCGTTTCCACTTCTGGTTAGAATGTATCCCCACAACGTTTTTTTTTAATCCAGTGACAACAGCTACTGTTTGCCAAGTTGACACTTATGGTCCACATTGCATCTATGGTATTAATGACACCCAGCCTAATATTGGTGAGTTATCTTTTCATATACATAAACAACTTACTTACTTTTTCAACTTACATTATTCAATTTCAATTTTGTAGATACTGGACGTCTACCAACTCGCAAAGTAAATATTTCTTTGGTTATCAACATTACTTTCATTAACGACTACTTGAATTTAAATTCTCAGAAATCCAAAAGTTTCATCAACACATTGTTATCACAGGTAAACAACACCTTTTTGCTTTTGATAATGCAATGATTTTTTTTCTTTACAACGATCACTCGTCTAATACACTGTCAGTAACACTTTGTCTTAACTTCCAGCTTGAACCGCTGTGTAGACAAGCAGATCCTTACACTTTCAAAACTATACAAGTCTTCAAACTATCGTAGGTTCTGATTTTACACACAAAATCACTATTAGAAGCTGCTATCATTATCAGATTTCTTTTATCTCTTTTATTCTTCTTTATTTTAATCTTTTCCTCCCTCTCTCTTTTAAGTCCCGGAACTGTTTCTGCAGAGACTGAAGCTCAATACAGCTATGTGAACAATGACTCTAACATCCAGTATGTCAACAGCCAATTGGAGGCTGTTCTAACATCGATCTTAAATGATACAACAAACCTCTACAACATTGGAAAGGCATTTAACAGTACAGCACCCAGCCAGTTGAAAGCAGTCACATTTGAGTCACCTCCAGTTAGAAGTAAGTCCCAATTGCGTATTTCTTTAAGGAAAATATAATATCGTATGAATAATTGCTAAATTTTCCACGTTGCAGATATCAGTCAGTTGGAGCCTTACATCAACTGCACATACTTTGCTGACTACACTTCGGAGGTCATCAATGGTAGCTGGAATTGTATTGGGCCATGTAAGACAGATCCATCCTACTGCAATTATCACGGGGACTGCTACAATCAGATTTACATTGGACCAATATGCTTGTAAGATATATATATTTATTAAGCTTTGGAATTATTAATAATTTGTTGTAAACACATATATTACATAGAAATTATGATATTTTCAGTACCATGAACAAATAATTTTTACTCAAACTCACTTTCATATTTATTATACTTATTACAGTTAAAGGTAACACAATGTTTACACCGGATTTGTAGTGTGTGTTTACACCTGGTGGCAGGTGTTAGTTAGTCAATATATATTTTCAGAGAAACTATTATTTGGATATAATGTACAATGAATTTACAAGAACTCCTTCAATCTTATTTATTTATTTGTTCATTTATTAATTAATTAATTAATTTTTTTATTTACCTAAATAAGGATGATAGTTAAGGAATTAACTCGTAATAATGCAATAGACATTGACAGTTCATTAACAGCAGCACGGTGAGTGGCAACACTCAGGCCTCACAGCAAGAAGGTTACGGGTTTGATCCCCGGGTCGCCCGGGCCTTTCTGTGTGGAGTTTGCATGTTTCCTCCCCGTGTCTGGATGGGTTTCCTCCGGGTGCTCTGCTTTCCCCCATCAAACAAAAACATGCAACACCCTATGAACCCGTTGATCCCTGTGACCCGTGGGACTATGGATGGAAATTAGTCGTATGGCTACAATCCGGCGTGTTTACATTCGTGCTTCTGTCACGTATGTTCATTAATATGCACTGTCCCAATAAAATACACAAATAAATAAAAAAATAAACAAAAGAGCACAGTGGCAAACGATGACAAATTCTATCATAGCATTTTAGCATTATTTAATCTTCAAGCATTGATGTGTGTGCACATAAACACAGACTGTAAACTTTGCACTCTATTTATAAAATATTATGGTCATATATCCTTGTCTGTTTTTGTGTAGCTGCTATAATTCAAGTATTCGGCATTACTATGGCCCGCGCTGTGAGCTGTCCAGCTGGGGTCCAGGTTTCTATGGGGCTCTGTTTGGGTCACTGGCTGGTGCTTTCCTTCTCCTCTGCATCATCATCACTGCTGCTGTTGTTTACCGAATGCGAAGGCACTCTGGCACTTGGTCAGTACTTACACAACATATCAAAATGACCATTATTCATAAGCTGTTAATTCTAATTTACTTTCCAGGACAAGGAGAGATACTATAGACAGACAACTATCTACTTTCGAAGAAGACTTTTTTGATTACAGAGGTTTGTCTTGTGGTTTTGTTAAAAACTTTTAGAATAGAACAGTTATAACATATATAACATTATAACCATTGACCAATCCATCTTCTTCAAATTCAATAAATGAAAAATAAATTAAAAGTGCTAAAACAACTAGAGAATAAAGGTCTATTCATACTTCATAAGAACATAAGAACTTTGTTGTGTTTAATGCGGCTTTGCCACGTTTTACAGAAATGAAACTTAAAACCACTTAGCTAATTTGCATAAACTGTAAGCGCTGAAAAAAACAGCTTGCTCCCTGTGTGCTGATGTGGTCAGCTTCTGTCGGATTTAAGGGCAGTGGATTATTTCTGTGACAGAGGGTGTGCTGCTGATGGTGAGTCTGGTCTGTGCATATATTGTGATGGAGATGGTTCATGTTAAACTTTATGCACAGCAACAGCAGAGTGAGGGGGCGGGGCAGTTCGGCAGCAGAACATCTTTTAAGTATGAAATGTCAGAGCCCAAACGAACGTTGTTCTTGTTTGTTATCACCGCAAGAACAAGAACAAAGTTCTTATGTTCTTATGATGTATGAATAGGCGACCCCATGGAAAAAATATTGCCCATCCCTGTTCATAGTCATGATATTTTTCTTGTGTTCTGTATGTTAACATGAACATGTTTAATGAACCTTGTTTTTTCTCTATTCTCACAGGACACCACAACTTGCAATTCTCTCACATATGATTGAATCTCCGGGAATGATTAAAAGTAATCCACTAAATTATTAAATCTATTTATATATTAATTTATCTCTATTTTACACTGTAATAATTTTAGACTTCTTTGTTAAAAATTTAAATTGTGAAAGCAAACTCAGTTGTGTTTATTGTCAAGCTTCAAAATTGCACTATGTAACTTTTCTGGTGGAGCACCTGCCACCGACTTCTCTCCATGGCCATGTTATTGGTGCTCAGACATTTCCACTGTGCAGCCCCCGTTTATCTATGTCCATGGAGACAAGCAAATATTATGTAATTCACAAGAACATTCTGAACAAATAAACAGGTGGTAAATCCTCAACCTGAAATGTTACATTGTTTATGTTACACTTTAAGAGGTTTACATATGCAGTATTGGCAGTATTTTTGAGTGAAAACTATGTACATGAGGCTAAAAAAAAAAGGAAAACTCTTTTCCTTCATGAATCATTATTTGGGCACTAGATGGCGCCATTTTGCTTTTATAACCTCTGGATGAATTGCACCAAGGCATAATTTCAACCATGTGTTTTTTGTTGTTGTTGTTGTTGTTTTTTTATTTTATTTATTTAGCAGGGTCAGTGAACATTAATCAATATTTCTGTAAATGTATCAGAATTAGCCAGAGAGGCTATTTTTAATCTCTTGTCCCCTGTGCATTTTTTTGTTAAATAATAACTAATAACGTAAAAAAGACTGTACTAATTTTTTGAATATTATATATTATATATTAATTCCAGATTGTCCATGTTCATTCAGTAAAAATCACAGTATTCTGTGTACAAACAAAAGCATGTCTATGTGTTGTCTTTAATTTAACTAAGAGCTTTTTAATGAACATTCATTTCTACACAGGGGTAAATAATATGGTTCTATCTCCATCTAGTGGTACATGCAGACATCAGGCATGTTTAAAATTCCCAGCCTCTATTCTCTGGCCTGTGTAACGTTTAACCAGCTGCACTTGAGCTGAAGTTAAACATTGACTTCTCGGACTTGCTCTTGATGCAAACGATAAGGGAATTCAAATCCACAAAGAACTCAATGCACTGATTGTATTCTGGGGTTTGTGATATCTTTGTGCAATAGTTAGATGTGATTTTCAACCAAAAACACGTTGGTTTCTCACTTATTTTAAAACAGTGTGTAAATTCTTCTTAATGGTAACTTCACTGTAAATAAAATATCATGTAATAGTTTTTATACTCTGTTACATGGACCAAGTAGCAGGCAAAATTAACTGCAGTCCAAGAAGGAGCAACCAGAATATCTTTTTTGTCTTAGTTATTACAGTCTCAACGTGTTTAAGACTCAATTCTATGCATAGTACCAAATCAGGACAATGACAGGATACAATTCCACAACTTCCAGTAACATATAATACATACTTTGTCATGTATGGTTGTTTCATATGACTATATATAGACTTTAAAATGGATGAAAATGTATATATCTGCATTCAGCTTCAATGACCCACTTAAAGCAGATTAAAATGGGTTGGTTATTTCTAATGCTGCATCATGTGGTTGCCTGTGGTTCAGCACCATAACCACATACAGGGAAGTGATGAGACTGTATGTAGTGCGGGCAGAGATTGGTGCTTCAAGGAGCATCGTGCAAACCAGGAAGAACTCTCCAGGTGTCAGTCAACCATTGTGAGTTGTGCTCCTGGATAGAGGCCAGTCATAATAGGGAACAGCATGAGGGTGTGTGGGTGATAAAACAGGCCAAACAGCTGAGCCAGGAGTCCACAGTCTTCAAGAATCAGCCGGAAGCGAAATCATAAATAAGTACTTTTTTATTTTACATCCTTTTTGTTCAAAGATTATATACTTCAACTGTTCATAGCAAATGGAATTGTTAAATACTGTACACTGCATACTCTCCCAGTGCATCTTTTCACCTACATCCGAGCGATAATTTCAATTTCTTCATCTTCAACATAAGACATGAATACCTTAAGATTAAATAGTATCAGTGTATGATGTAAACATTCTTTAAAAAAAGCAAAGGAAGGGGTTGCAACATTTTGTGAGCAGAAGGGAAAGAAACAAAAAACTTCAATGTCCGTGTTTTGACCTCAGCAGTATCAAAAACTTTTTTCTATCAAGGTTACTACAAATATATGCTACATTTACCCAAGTTTGAGAACAGTAAAATTCATACATTTTCTAAGCTGCCAGCAGCCAATGTGTCTGAAGAGGCCACACCCACTGCAATCATGTAAGACAGGAATGCATGAGTAGAACTGGAAAAGTCTGTGTCAGGTAAACCCTGTACTGTCTATGTAGTCTGTGCAACAGGTTGGCCTAACATTTGTGCTAGAAATCTTCATTTAAGGACATCCGGTTATTATACCAGAGGAAAGGTTGAGTTAGTTTTGCTTGTTGTACAAACGTGGCCCTCTTATGATGTGTTACTTTTTATGCGGGGTTAGTATTTTTTATTTTTTATTCTTGTTTTTTTTTAGTTTTTCTTCATTATTTCACTAATAACTATGTCAGGACATTGATACCCATGCTGTAACTACAGGTAAGGTTAAAACAGGAGGTAGTACAAATTATATCAACCAAAGACTCACAGCTTGACCACAGACTCATATAAGACAGTTAGTTTTGGATACATTCATGACATTTACCTGCACAGAAAAGTAACAAGTACAATAGACAGTTATATCTCTGTCGCCAAGTCTCTCACACGTTTAAACATACAGTACATGCAATCATTATCCAAGAGCTACCACGGAAAAATCTCCCATGACAAAACCAGAACACAGAAAGGTGAGTTTGTGCTTAAATCCTTCATTTTCCAGCAATTTACTTCATATAAAAATGGATACTGACCTATTGTCCCTTGTCACTCACAATGTATGAAACCCCCACAATGCATTTCACATAAAAAAAAAAAAAACACTGAGATGAGGTCCAAGGCCTGCTTGTACCTTGATACCACAAGAGTCAATACAACAAAAGTCATGAAATTAAACATTATATCAAAAATAGGTTTTCTTTTTAAATCTTTGCTTAAACCTGGAGCCAGAGATATCTCAGCTGCTATAAACCAAAGTTACCAGTAACTAATGCAGTGCGCACCTACCCTGTGTGTGTTCACAATAGAGTCCATCATAAAAAGCAGCGGTTTTGAGGGTACTATGGTCCATTGTTGCTTATTTAATACAAATACAGTATGCAAAGGTTCTCAAACAAAATCCACAGGTGCTTTCTTCCGGCTGCGATAGTCCCATTCTGAGTTTGACACATCTAAATTTTGGGCTGGGGGGCCGTCCAATAGAAAGTAATGTGTGTTGCTAACTTTCTGTCCATTTTCAATAACAGGAAAGATGCAAGGCGACCCCTCACTGTTCTGTCTCTGTAAACCACGATAAACATATTTAGGATCTGGAGCAAAGCTCTGTGTCGGAGGCATCTCTCCATTGACGTACAGGGGCAGACTTTTGGGGCTGGGGGTACGAGAGCAGCCCCTGGACAGAGGGTCACGGGGTGGGAGTTTGGGTGGTCTGTCCTCATCACTGTAGGCCCCAGAGACCTCGACTGACCAGCGGCGGGGGTCCTCTGTCTTATGGTGCCGTGGGGGGATGGGAGGGGGCACTTCAGGTTTGTACATACTGTGAGTGTTTCGTTTGGACTGGAGATTCAGATAACAGGGTTTGTTAAAAGACCCTGCTGGGCCCGACTGTGTGCGCCGAACCCGTCTCTGAGTCTTGTCCTGTACCTGTCTGGGACATACGGGGACGTCCTCTGTCTCTGGCCGTGGAACATGCTGCACAGGAGGCTCATGCCGCGACTCATGTCTGTCATGAGAAGTTTGAGTTTGGTGATGATTCCCCTGGTGATGGTTTACCAGGTGGTGCTGTAGTGTCTGGGTGGGTCTGGGGCTCTGAGGACCATGATCACAGAAAGCATGGTTCACTTGTCCATGGATTCTGAGGCTTCGCCGGCCAAGTCCAAAACGCACAGGTTTGATAATGGGATCAGCCACAAGCCGACAACTTTCATCTGAATTTGTATAATATTCCTCATTGTCCAAGCTCTGTACAGAGCAGGAGTCTGTCTGTAGGGGAATGGGGGGCAGGGGCTTGGAGCACCTGCCTGGAGTCTGTGGGGGGCTGCAGCCTCTGTATGCAGACTGTGGCTGTGACAGGGTGTGGGTGTCCTCTGAGGGGCTGGGCGTGGAGGGCTCAGGGGTGCAGGACAGGGAGAGGTAGGATGGCCGGGACTTCTTTGGGAGCCTCTGTGTTCCTGGACTGTGCTTGTGTCCTGCACACATATTACAGGGGTTAGCTTCATATTACAATGTGTGTTCAGATACTGAGCAGAGTATCATGCAGTACTTACTTTCATAACTCAGAGATAGAGGGGGTGACTCTTTGTGGTACAAATTAACTTTTTGATCTGTGTAGGCTGATTTTATACTAAAGCTGTAAAGAACAGAAGACATTAGGATATATATTGTTACATATTGTTATATCTGTAGCAGTAGTTGTTATTCCTGAACACTCACTTGGGACTAGCTTCATGAGGGTACCCCCAGGACGAGTTCGAGTCCATGCTGTGGCAGCAGCTGCCCCAGAGGAAGGGGTTCTCGAGAGG
>KN494581.1:29271-42573 GCA_000787155.1 Scartelaos histophorus | reverse complement strand
GTGTTAAACATAAAATAATTATTTAATATTATTCGTTAATTTTTATAAAGATAACATTCACTTGATTATTACAAGCACGCTGGTATGAAATACCACATAAATTTGAATTGTTAAAAATTCAGCTAAAGAGAGAGAAAAAAAAATGCTACGATTGTAGCAGACAATTTTACCCTTATTACCTGCAGTTACGTATATATAAGTTACGTTACGTTTAATATTTAAGAAAAAGATTTAACTATAAGTAAACACAGGCTTTTATTTAAATGTATTTTGGTTATAAAAGCTAATTGAAACGTCTGGGCGGCTTTCATATCTATGGGCGGCTTTAAGAGTCACGTTTGTGGTGCGTCATCACGTCGTAAACCATGCGCTTCCGCTTCAGTCCATAGTCCAGCAACATGGTCATTTTACACAGAAACTTTTATAAATAACAACTGTTGTTCATGGATTAACAAGGTACAAGCTGCTAAAATAGCCCGTACTTTGTTATGTTAAACGCTGGTTTATTAAATGGTTTTATTACGTAGCTGCAACTAGCTTTTATCACTTTATAACGTGATAATATGTTTGTCATTTCCAGCTGGCTGGACTGAAAAGGTGCCTCCAACATCATGATCTACATCTTAATGGGAGTGTCCGGGTGTGGAAAGTAAGTTTATCAATCTGAGTGATGGATCACTAAATTAGAACTTATAGTAAAGTAGGTGCAAAGGTGCACATTTTAAAGTCCTGGAATGTTTTATAGTATGGAATTTTAATTGTCTGTCTTCGTGCATACAAACAATTTAGAACAGTTACATAGTGGACATATACACACAGAGATGTGTGTGATTGTGATTGCTTGGAATATGTTACAGGTCAGATTAGTGGAGAGACAAGTCCGCTCTCAGTAATGCTGAATAGATGTTTAATCCCACATTGTGGGATATTCCAAGCAAAGCATTATCATCTCAATGGACTAAAATAAAGTTGTGTATTTAGTCTACCTTTAAAGGTATCCATATTTTTGGACATAGAATCTTTAAAGGTGCACTGTGCAATGCATGCAATCTTACTTGAGAGTGGGCTTGCCTCTCCACAAATCTCACCCATAACCTGGTCTGGTTACACCTTTAAAGATGTTATTATTCCAAATTATACCCGGGCCAATTTTTCTGTTCTGTGTAGCAGTTTGAATGAATCTGAAAATGGCATTATAAACCCTCTGTAACTTTGTCCTTTGTCATAGGAGTTCTTTAGGGGCTCTCCTCTCTCAAAAGGTGAGTTAAAACATACACTATTGTTTATTCCACTTTTTATGGTACATGATTTTTACTTTCTTGCCCCTGTCTCTGCAGTTTGGCTGGCCCCTTCATGAAGGAGATGAGTTCCACCCTCTGGAGAACATTGAGAAGATGGCCCGCGGAGAACCGCTCACAGACCAGGTGAGGACATGATTGTTCCTCATTAAAATGTGATGCAGGGCAACAGGTTTTGTCAGAATCTAATTCAAATTCAACCTAAAGCTGCCTTTACTTTTATTAGCTTGGTGTTTTATTGCAGTGCCAGATGGTTCATAATCAGATATATTAAGTAGTTACAGATTATTGCTTAACGATTTATTATTTAACTTTTTTCTGACAGGCCTTGTGATTGTTTGTATGATTATGTTCAAATAAAAGTAAATTATTGTGAAAAAGGGAAAACTATAGATCAGAAACGTTAAAGGTACAATTTGTAACCGTTCTGGTTGTGGGTTTGTCACCTGCTTGTCTTCATGGAGAAGTTATTGCTTTGCCTGCAATGTTCCACAGGCATTTCACTTACAACCATCAGGTCAAGTTACAGGTCAGATCTGTGGAGAGGCGACCCCCGTTTTCAATAAGAATGCATCTTTTAAAGGTTTTAAGCAATTAAAACACCTCCAATTTAATACATATAAGATAAATACATTTAATTACATACTGTGGAACATTTCAAGCAAAATAAATAACATTTCCATGGGGATAGCGCACCATTAAATGATCAGAAATTATTTTTTTTGTGTAAATTTATAAGCTCTGAAGCAAGTAACTTATAATGCTTGTGCCCTACATAGTTAATGGGATCATTAACACTTTCATCTTTTGTAATGAAATGTTTTTTTTTCCTCAGGACAGGTTTCCATGGCTCCTCAAACTGCATGAAGTCATAGAGAGGTAAGAGTTCACATTGCACTACACTATAGGGCTGTAGTTTAGCGAAAGTCTTGGTTGTCTAAAAAGGCGGCGTGACAAAAGCGCTCAAAACTATCACGTATCTCTGTGTGACTGAACCAAACTGCACTCACAAGCCTACGCCTGCAGGGGGAGTTCATGCAAAACTACTATTAATGCATTCAAAAATTCCAAAAAATACAAAAATCTTCAGTTAACTCACTCACTAACTTCTCCTTTCTGCTGTTCCCATAGAAATACTTTTAATCTAAATAAAATTAGCTTAATTAGTCTAATTCAAAATTTGGTCAGTCTAGACACCATTGACCAATTAATAATCTAATGACTAAAACCTACTGCCCAAGTGTACTGTTTTAAAGGACCTTTGTGTAACTTTTCCGGGGGAGAGTCTGTCAGATGCTTTTCTCCATGAGGATGTTATTGCTTCATCTGGAATGTTTCAAAATATGGTATTAAACCTTTCGATCTTCACAGAGAACAAACTAGATTCAGTTACAAGCCAGATCCATGAGGAGGCAACCCCGCTCACAGCATGAGCATTAAAACCATCTGTATTTAAAAAAAGCTATTTAAAGTCATACTGTGGAGCTTTCCAGGCACAGCAATGACACAAGCAGGTGACAGACCCCCAACCAAAAAGTGACATAGTGCAACCTCTAAGTGTCAGGCAGATGAGGGGCTTCAGTGCCAGTTTGTGAATCGGGGTGAACAGCAGCAAGTGGTGAGACGAAAGAGAAAGATTAGTGCTTTTTTCAGGCGTATTTTCAAAGAGCTGCTCATCCGCAAGTCTTTTACAGCATGACTGATACACACAGACTGGTTGTGACCGGGGGTTACTTCAGCTCTCATGACCTGGAAAAGTTTGGAAAAGAGGTTTATAAGTTTTCTTGTTTTGATCCTTTGGGCTGGAATGAGATCCGCAGTTTTATAGAAATATGCAAAAAAAGAACAAAAGGCTGTTACTTAAAGCTGCGTTGTGTAACTTTTCAAGTGGAGCGTCCGTCCAATGCTTTTTTCCATGGAGATGCTATTGTTTTGTATGGAATGTTTCACAGTACGACATTAAACTTTTCTATCATCATGGAGACCAAGCCAGACCAAGTTACAGGTCAGATCTGTGGTGAGGCGACCCTGCTCTCAGTCAGAACCCCTGTTTTTCTAGCTATTTTGGGGCTGTAAAACTGTCAGATTTAAGAAAAGTAAATAAAACGCAAAGCTATTTAAAGTCATACTATGGAACATTCTAAGCAGAGCAATAACATCTCCATAGAAACATGCAGGTGACAGATCCTCCAAAAGTTAAACAGTGCCTTTTAAAAAACAAGTTCTATTTATTTTTTTCTCTTAAGCATGAGCTCTCTGAAAGACGCCTAATTTTGCCAACAGTGCAGTGAAAATAAGGATGGGATGTTATTCGTAAGTGTAACGCACTGCTCCATGTTGTTTAATCCGCTTATACCATGGCCCCACCAACTGAAAATAGTTCCCTTTTAAATCTGACGTTTTGGCCGTCTGTAGATGTTCAAAGCATTAGTTATTTCTGTTTTCTCTTAACAGTTGTTCATTTATCCAGTGCAGTGATATAGAACAGTGACTGACCGTTGCTGGAACCTCCTGTGTGGTTATCCAAAACTAACACACAGCAGTTAGCATGAGAAATGGCCAGGGTATAACATTAAGGTGTTACTGCTCCCAGGTATGCCTGCTATCAGATGGTCGATAGAGCAGGCTGAGAGTTGCACTTTTTAGCATCAGATATTGGCTTTAAATCTCCAGCACAGGCTGATATTTTATTTTGGGTCAAACAGATGTCTGAAGAATATACAGAACACTTAAACAAGGGAACACTGCATGAAACAAGACTATACAGCTCTCATTCAGTTTAGAATCAGGTTTTGAGTTTTTTGTTGGTTTTATTATTTATATAATCCAAATCATCTCCACATATCAAACCAAAAATATTGGCAGAGCTTATGGACATTTGTCTCTATGGATTTGGCAAAAACCAATATATCGTTCTATCTCTATGTCATACCTACGTCATACCGCCTCATTCCCAGTTGAATACAGATGTTCTTTGGGTTGGTTTATACTGCTAGGGAAAGTTTGAGGAAAGTTCTTGGTGGCAGGAATCAAATCCCGGTCTGTCTTGCTCTTTGCTGCTGTGGTAAAGATGCCCTTTCCTCTCTTCAGTGTCCGCTGTTGTGGTGGTAACGCTCTGGTCGCCTGCTCCGCTCTCAAGCGCCTCTACAGACAGATCCTGCTCCACGGAAACAAAGCCTTCACCTGCTGTCAATCAGGTTCTCAGCAGAAAGTCCCGCCTCTTCCTCTCGGCTCTCCGGACATCTGCTTCCTGTTCCTACATGGAGATTATAATGCGATCTACCAAAGACTGGCCTTTCGAAAGGGTCACTATATGAAAGCTAACCTGCTCAAGTCTCAGTTTGACACCTTGGAGCCTCCGTCAGATGAAGAAAATGTGTTACCTTTGGACATAACCACAAACACCATCACAGACATGGCAGAACAAGTGGAGAAGCATCTAATGAGCCACAAGAAACTCTTACTGGTCTAAACAAAGCCTTAAAACACATGAGATTATTAAAGAGGCAATACACTTTTATTTACATTGATACTTGACAACACACTGGGGGTGTTCTGTATGTGTGTATGTGGCAGAATATTCAGCAGTTAACGTGGTCACAGTGCACAGCCAAAATCTATACGAGCATTCATGGTGTTGTTTAGGTGTTTGATTTTCAACAAAAAAAGGTGAGAGCAAAGTATCAAATAGTCAGAGGTACATTTACTTGATTACTCACATCAGAATTTTTATAATCTAATCTCCAGTACTCAGATTATGATCAGATTTCCGGTGAACACAGGCAGGTTTGGTCTACCTCTTAAACTGCTGTGCAACAAGATACTTCTGAAGCATTTAAGTGAGCAGCTACATCTCCATGCTTTTCACTTGTGTGGTTTGCAGTTTTTTTGATTCTGTGATGAAGTGGTGATTTGTACATTTTACTAGAATCTTACTTTTATTTTGTGTTTTGGTAACCAGATGTTTCATTACATTTCATTTTTTACATAAGTGCACATAATGAGTCTTATATAACTGTTTTTAATATTTCTGCAATAAACAATGATGTTGATCCTCTGTGGAAATGGAATACTGCTGTAGCCCAATGACACTTGAAATCTTTTTTGAGATGCAATTTCTAATATATTTCTGCAATATTTCAGTGTGGCATTACATTGATCTATTATGCATTTATTCAATCACAGGTGTCCTAAATGCTTAAAAACACACTTTCTTACTGTGTGCGGGATGACCTCTCCTCAGATCTGACATTAATATCTACAAGGAGAGGAGCAGATGGCAGACCCTCTAACATAGAGCATCTTTAAAGGTGCACATTTTTTTCTGGTGGAGGGTCTGTCAAATGCTTTTCCTCGATGAAGATGTTATTTCATTGCCTTGAATGTTTCACAGGTCAGTTACAGGTCAGATCAGTGGAGAAGCAACCCCGCTTTTCTAGGTTTAGTTTTCTAGGTTCCAGGTTTTCTAGGGGCTACCTGTAATTGAATAACTGTAAGGTAGTGCTGTTAAATGCCATACTGTGGAATATTCCAGACAGAGCAATGAAAAACAAGCAGGTGACAGACCCCCAACCAAATAGTGACATAGTGCACCATTAAGTATATTAAAAGGACAATGCAAAAACAACAAAAAAGACAAACATGTACCTGTAAACATGTAGGATTGTAATTTCCATCCTTAGTCCCCTGCTGTGCCAAGGCCACATCACCCACACCATTCATAAAACATGATAGAAAATACAATAACAGCCTCTGCATGCATATCACACTCTATAAAACACTATAAAACACTCCAACACACAGACGTACAAACTTACATCAGTATTAGATGTACACGTCAGACATGCTCTCACTACACACAGCATTAACATCTATTTACAGGTAGATATACTAAAACAATTGCAATCCACCACTCATGTTCCAAAGGCGGTGTTTAAGTTTGTGTGTGTGTGTGTGTGAGAAATGTGTGTGTGAGAAACGTGTGTGTGTGTGTGAGAAACGTGTGTGTGTGTGAGAAACATGTGTGTGTGTGTGTGTGAGACGTGTGTGTGTGTGTGTGTGTGAGAAATGTACATTAAGTGTATTAGATATATGTAAATGGGGATGTCAGGTCACCCGATGTGTTAATTAATCTGCTTGAAATAACTACATAAAAAGAAAAAATTTAAAGACAATATATTTTGAAATTCGTGTTATTATTATTAATTTGTATGTTGTTTTTTTGTATCTTGAAATAAAGAATGACTAAATATAATAATTCCAGGTGTAGCCAGCAGGTGTCCTAGAGCCTCACCCTCACGTCTGTCAGTGACACTATTTTACTTTTGAGCGTCTGTTTTGGGCCATGACGCATCCACGCGCCTCTTCCCAAATATTTCTGGAGCTTTAATCCTCCGTCCCGCGGCTGTCTCGTATCTCTCCCGCGCAGACAGGCCCTTCTCTCCGCTGTCTGGCACCGAGCGAGCGCTCTGACTCACGTAACGACAAGTGAACGTGACATGAACGTCTCCAATAACACAGGAGACGCAACAGGACAACGCACGGGGAATGACGCACTGCTGCCCTCTGCTGGTACAACTGCCTCTCCAACATCTCCAAGCTAAAAATGCTCTGTTCCACCTTGTGATGTCACAAAACTGTAAATTTCAAGTTAACAGCTGCATTTAACGTTTTATTTGCAATTCCAGGGCTGAAATCATCCAAATGATTCTAGTAAAGGTGTGTGGAGTTTAAAAACACAGTACTGTATTACAACATAAATCAGAAAATATTGTATGGGCCCTTTAAAGTGCATGACAGGTTTTCATGTGCTTAGTTTGATGGAATAGTGTCTGTTGGAAATATTAAACCTATGGAGTACTTTTCTGGCATTTAGTTTTCTTGGTCTAATTATAATGATTATGTGATTTAGAAGTTTTTATTATTACATTATGGGATTGGTAACAAATACAGAATTACCTCTGTGTATGT
This sequence comes from Scartelaos histophorus, assembly GCA_000787155.1. Classification (NCBI taxonomy): domain Eukaryota; kingdom Metazoa; phylum Chordata; class Actinopteri; order Gobiiformes; family Gobiidae; genus Scartelaos; species Scartelaos histophorus. The sequence continues at coordinate 35,305 of KN494581.1, read as the reverse complement.
CACAAGTGGTGACTATGTCCAACAAGGAAGTAAAATTATAGACCACAATGTAAAAAGGTGAGAGATTTTAGTCAAATCTTAAATGTAATGATGTTAACTATGTTTTAGTGAAATGAAACCTGTCATATGCACTTGTTTGGGAAAATCTTGCAAATACTTTAGATCAGATCCAGCCCTTACATTTATGACACAAAGACAAAAGGACTGCACTTTGTTTGGTATGTTTATTAACATTCTAAATATTCCTTATGTGGAATACCACATGTGGTATTGGTGCAAATCCTGATATTGCACTGGATTTATTTAGATTCATTTCACACACCCAAAGTGCTTTACAGTGATCAATATTTACTACTGTAACCACTGCTCCCCTGTGACAGACTGACTGAAGCAAGGCTGATGGTGGTCGGCACCCTAAACATGGCCAACACTCACTCACACACCATATTCATACTAGGTAATGTGGCTGAAGTGTCTTGCCTATGGACACAACAATAGTTTTTGCCACTGGCGCCCACTGTGGGTTTTGGTATTCTCAGCGGTCTCACATCAAAGTACTACCCAGGCCCAGTCCTGCTTCTGAGATCTGATGACATCAGGCTGTGTACAAGGCAGTATGGAAATATATAGTGTAGTATTACTGATTTTCTTATGTACTTTATAACTATTGTATTTCTATAGCCAGTGTTTTAATGTATTTTTCTATTGCAGCTAAAGTATAAGGTTGTGAAAGTGTTTACATCATTGAATTTATAATAATAATAATTCCTTACTTTTGCATGTCACTGTACAAGCTCCACTTAACTCCAAGCTCTGGTGGAAACGTGGTGCAGTCACAGCTGCTCTGGGACAGACGGATAAAATATGGCTCTACATCTAGAGCAGTCATCAGCCTTTATTCACAGACCACACACCACAAAGGTTTGTACACCTTGCCCAAGGGCACAATGGCAGAATCCACCATCAGGTAGTATAAGCTTCATAAGCTTTGGTTTATATTGCCGTGTTTAGTGTGCATTAGAGTGCGTCTACAGATCAGCTACATTAAAGTCCTATATTACACAAAAAAACTCTTGTGAGTTTTAAGACATGTATTAATGTTGTTACCACCTCAAAAACAGACCTGGAGTTGTTTTTGTTTCGTTCACACATGTTTAAGTAGCACTTATTATTATTATTAGTCTGTCTACTTCTTGTGATGTCATGAAGAAATTGTTACTTTCTACCTTTGTCCAAAAGAGACTGAGACCAGGGCTGAAACATGTCCAAATTATTCTAATTGAGGTGCACCCAGTTTAAAAACACAGAGAAGCACTTCCTGTATTACCACATGACATAGAGAGAACACAGAGAGAATGTGTGTGTTAAACATGTGTAAATGAAACAAAACACAACTGCAGGTTTGTTTGTCATGAGGAAACATTATAAAAGATCACAAAAACAGTATATGTGCGCTTAGAGAGGCTCCTATAGGTCACTACTCCATTAGCCAGCAGATGTGATATTATTACTATAATATGAGAGTTTATGAGTGAAGTCAAAGCTGAATCTCCAGTGTAAATGTCAGGAATCTAAAGCCCAGTGCATGTTAATGCAGTTACGTCGTGTAACTGCATGTAACTTCCTCTTGGGGGGGCTCTATCCTTCTTCTAAAGCCTATGAGCTCAGTTGGTCCAAGTCCTGCAAAACAATATGTAGGAGTTTATACTAATATTGTTCTTTAATTTATTGCCCCTCTTTTGCTGTTCACCTTGTGTTGGGAGTTAGCCAGCGCCTGTAGCATCTGCTGCACAAACTGTTGTTGCTGCTCCGTTGCCGTAGAAACTGCTGGATCATTTCTGGGTTTGCTGAAGATGGATTCAGGTTCAAAAGTTGAATTATTTCCAAATCCAGCCCTAAATCATGCAATAAACAGAAAAACACTGAAGAGGGGTCCACCATGTAACGTTTCTGATGGAGGGTCTGCCATCTGAGGGTCTCCATAAACATGTTATTGCATTGCCTGGAATGTTCCACAGAATGGCATTACACTTATCTATGCAGACATTCTTACTGTGAGCAAGCTGTCCTCTTTACAGATCTGACGTGTAACTCGAAGTTGGTTATGTCCTCTTCTCGTCTCCATGGTATTAGTTCAGTTTAATGCCATACTGTGGACCATTCTAGGTAATACTAATGTCTTCATGGAAATTAACAAGTGGTTGATCCTCCACTAAAAAAGCTACATAGTACACCTTTAAAATAAAAAATAGGAACCAAATTAATGTTGACATAAATGTCTGTGTTGAAAGAATAATTTTAGTAGTAAAAACAATCTTTCATTTGAAGGATTTATGTCTCAGCAGTAGCAGCTAGTTGTGGACTAATAACACCGCTGCTGCTGGGAAAATAGTCCCTCAGCATTACCTGGAATGTTCCACAGAATGGCATTACACTTATCTATGCAGACATTCTTACTGTGAGCAAGCTGTCCTCTTTACAGATCTGACGTGTAACTCGAAGTTGGTTATGTCCTCTTCTCGTCTCCATGGTATTAGTTCAGTTTAATGCCATACTGTGGACCATTCTAGGTAATACTAATGTCTTCATGGAAATTAACAAGTGGTTGATCCTCCACTAAAAAAGCTACATAGTACACCTTTAAAATAAAAAATAGGAACCAAATTAATGTTGACATAAATGTCTGGGTTGAAAGAATAATTTTAGTAGTAAAAACAATCTTTCATTTGAAGGATTTATGTCTCAGCAGTAGCAGCTAGTTGGACTAATAATGTCTCAGCAGTAGCAGCTAGTTGTGGACTAATAACACCGCTGCTGCTGGGAAAATAGTCCCTCAACATGCGACGATTCATGTGATGCAAAGTTAGTTTTATTTCTAACATTATTCTCTCAACACACACATTCACATCGAGACTCTGGTGTAATAATATATTTGCCTCGGGTGCTTTGTGGAGTGGGTTAGACTGTTTTAGTGACCGGCTTTAAGTTTAAACTATGCAACAGTTACTGTTTTATATTTAGCACTTTGGACACTTTGTACATTGTGTTCAATGTTGTAATCATGCAAAACTGTCAGTCCTACAGATCAGTTTAAATACATGTCAGGACTCACACAGGGATGAGGGCCGGGGCCTCAGAGGCCAGAGTCTGCAGACCCTGCTGGATCTGAACCAGGGCCTCCACAGCTTTAGGATTCAACATGGCCGACAGAAGCTCAGGACTCTGCATCTGAACAAAATAAGAAGAAGGAGAAGATAAATCCAGGATTGTTCCACACTAGCCGCAAACAGCACCATTACATCATTTCTGATTGTGATTTGTCCATGTACACTGCAAATTTCTCTGATCTGTCCAAGATTTTAAAACTTATATCAGGTTATTTAATTAGCATGAAAAATATTAATTTGGTTGCTTTAGTGCTCCCTACAGATTTAAATAAATTTTAATATGGGAGAAAAAAAATTGTTTTTCAAAAAATGCAGAAATTTTGCACAAAAGTCAATTTTGATCCAAAAAGTCAATGACACTCATGTCATATTTTTTACGGTGTGTTGCCATGGAAAATTGTACAAACCGATTTCACACAAGCTTGAATCGTGGGTTCACACCCCGACCCTGAAAAGATTGATGTAAGAAAATTACAAAAATGGGTGCCCCCTAGCAACTAACTAACTGATTTTGTGATTTTTTTTTTTTATTATTTAAATTTTTTTTGTGATTGTTCGAGGTTTACTTACGGTATTGTAAATAAACGTGCAGAGTAACAACATACTGTATTTGTGACATAGACGTTTTAACAGATATGATCACACTCATATAACAGTGCAAACATCCCACAGTGTTTCTTCACACAGATGGAGGGTCAGACCTGCTGTAGTAACACAGGGAGCTGCTGTCGGAGCTGCTGCTGGAGATGTGGGTTTTCTGACAACAGAGGGTGACTCAACAGCATCTGAAATAAAAGGACATGAAAATAAGGTTTGGAATGGTAAAACAAGACGGGTTTTGCTTCATTCCGGTATATAATATTGAACTATTACAAAGTTCACATTTTATTCATTATAAACCAAAATACTGATATAAAACGGCTTAATAATGGAAACCGCTTCATTGACTTTGTGTTTAAAACTGTAAAAGCGCCTCTTCATAGTGGCATTTCACCAAGCAACATGTGTATTTATTGTTGAAAATGGCTAACATGACATTTTATTTCTCCACATATGAATCGGAACTTTTAAAATAATCAAGTAGTAAGTACAGAGCAGTGGGTGGGGATAGGGGGTAGGTGAACACAGGCGTTTTCTGAGCAGAACATTATTTGAATTACTCAAACATGCATGAACGAAAAATTAAACACAACCAATTAAAATTACGTTGTGTAACTTTTCTGGTGTCTGAGTGACCATCAAATTAATTTCTCCATGGAGATGTTTTTACTTTGTCTAGAATGTTTCACAGTATGATATTAAACCCTTCTGTCTTCATGAAAAACAAAATTAAACCAAGTGACACCTCAGATCTGTGGAGAGGCGACCCCGTCCACAGTCAGAATGCCTGTATTTTGTAGGTATTTTTGAGTTATAAAACTGTCAGTAATTGAACAAAAAGTAAAGTAGAGCTGTTTAATGTCACACTGTGGAACATTCCAAGCAGAGCAGTGACATATTCATTAAAACAAGCGGGTAACGGACGCCCAAAAAGTTACATAATAAAACTTTAAACATATGTGTATATAGTCCTGTCAGAGTACACAATAATACTGAAACAAACAAAAAAATAGCATAAACATTCCCACTACTGCAACAAAAATAAGCACATGATACGTTCTGAGCCCCAGAATACAGTACACAGTATATATAGTAATATACGGGTGTATGTGTAACTGTGTAGTGTCCTGACCTGTGCTGCCAGCTCTGGGTTGTGGCTGAGACACTGAAGCAGGTTTGTCACATGAGGTCCAGACAGAAGAGACTCCATGAGACCAGAGGAGGAGAGCTGCTCCAGGAGGGACTGCAGGCCTCACCATATCAACACAGCACATGTTACAATCACACAAGTCTGTTTTGCGTGTGTGTGTTTTAAGTAGGGAAGAACAAAGTAGAGCTGTTTAATGTCACACTGTGGAACATTCCAAGCAGAGCAGTGACATATTCATTAAAACAAGCGGGTAACGGACGCCCAAAAAGTTACATAATAAAACTTTAAACATATGTGTATATAGTCCTGTCAAAGTACACAATAATACTGAAACAAACAAAAAAATAGCATAAACATTCCCACTACTGCAACAAAAATAAGCACATGATACGTTCTGAGCCCCAGAATACAGTACACAGTATATATAGTAATATACGGGTGTATGTGTAACTGTGTAGTGTCCTGACCTGTGCTGCCAGCTCTGGGTTGTGGCTGAGACACTGAAGCAGGTTTGTCACATGAGGTCCAGACAGAAGAGACTCCATGAGACCAGAGGAGGAGAGCTGCTCCAGGAGGGACTGCAGGCCTCACCATATCAACACAGCACATGTTACAATCACACAAGTCTGTTTTGGGGTTAAGTAGGGAAGAACTTATCTCATTGTGATTTTTGGACCAGCATTGTGATTAGATTAGCGATTTATGTTCTGAAGGACCTGTATTTACTGAAGACACTTTTATGTTTCTTCCACTATACGCCCAGTGGACTTCCTGTATTACCACATGGCGTCAGAGGGTGGAACAGAGCGTGTTCTGTTTGAGGTTTGTGTGTTAAACGTGTGTGAATGAAACAAAACGCCATTCTGTTTTTGATGAGAAAACAGCAGCATAACATTGATCAGAAAAGAGCGTAATGGGTTCTTTAATAATAGGATCCACAGTCCACAAATGCAAGAATCAGATTTCAGAGCCTGTATGTGCAGATCTAAATTACAGCGTTACTCGTTTTTACGCAGAATAAGTCAGGACATCTTGTTGTTTGTGGATTAAATGATTCAAAAATTGCCGCCTTTGCAATTTGATCACTTTGTCCATTCAAACTGCGATGTGATTCTTC
>KN494581.1:0-24096 GCA_000787155.1 Scartelaos histophorus | reverse complement strand
GAGTTTATTTTCAGTCACCACATGATATTTTTTAAGGTTGTAGCCAATTCATGTACTTAAAAAAACACAAAAAATGCTTAAACATAGATTTATGCACTTGACATTGTAAATATTTGAAAAAGTTCAACAGAAACTACATTTTAAAATTTGCCCGTTGAACGTCATTGATTCTTAAATAGGTTTGACGATGTCATGAGTTTCAGCATGATGAAAACTTTGCACTGTTGCCATAGCAAATAACAATTTAGTTTAACAGTTTAACAAAATAGAAAGGGCTTTTTAATATTGAAAAGTGTTTAAAATGGCACCTATAAACAGGAAGATGCAGGTAAACAAATGTGAGGTTAAAATGTGTTGGATATTTCCTAGTTTTAAAGATGCACAGCGTAACTTTTCTGGAGGAACGTCGGCCATCTGCTTATAGGCCATAGATATATTATCGATTTGCCTGGAATGTTCCACGGTGACAGGTGACCCCACAACGCCAAGTTAAACATCCAATTTGTAGAAAAAGTATGTAAAAAAAAAGGTATTTTTTTGTATTTAATGGGCTAAATGCATGATAGACACGTTTAATTTCAAAGCCTACTGTGGAACATTTCTGGTGATACAATAATATCTCCATGGAAACAAGCTATGGACCCTTCACCACAAAGATTCTTTGACCTTCCTTGACGTGTGCTGCCTAAAAGTATTACCTATTCTTCTATAACTGAACATGCAGGATCAAAAACCAGACTGTATATAGCTGAGATTTTTTATGACTTATTTTCCTACTTGTACATATACAGTTATATAATTATACTTTATTTGATTTGACACCTGTCTCTTGCTATCTTTTTGTGACTTATTTCAGAATTTATTATTGCTATTTTTATTTTTACTCCCTGTTATTTAATATATAGTGATGTGTGAGCTACTGTGCCCCAAAATTTCCCCTTGTGGATCAATAAAGTTTGTCTAAGTCTAAGTGTGTAACTAAAGAAAATAGTTCTGCACTTGGCCCATTCATGACTAACATTTGAGTCAGTATTGTCACATTTTCTTTGTGTTTTGGTCATTTTTAAGGAGCTTTTATGTATTATACCTAAACAAATGCCAAATTATGTTTCTCTTTACTGTTGGCAGGGGTCAGATTGGGCAAATATAGGGACATCGGGGATATTTCTTGCACAAAATTGGGACAAATCACTGGTTTTGGATAAGTCTGCTGGAACAGGGGACACAGGCCTCAAAACTGGGACTGTCCCGGGTAAATAGGGACGTGTGGTCACCCTGTCTGTAATTATTAGGCTAAATACGTAATAGATAGAGGTTTAAATCCACCAACAGCCTAAATATTCCTTGAGAGTTCTTGGCGTGTGCTGCGTAAAAGTGACCAGGCTCGTAACTATAAACTAGGCCTGTATTAAATGATGCATTAGCGCACCTCTTCTGGCTCACGGTGAGTTTGACCGCCCCGTCCTCTCCCTGAAGCGAACCGAGCACTTCTGAGTCTCCGAGGACCCGCCCGCCGTGAATCAGCATCAGCCCATCGGACTGGGCTCCTCCGTCCTCTGCAAGAGCCGCTTTCAACTGGACACCAAACACACACTGTTACCATGTCCCTCTTTTGTTCCACTAACTCTGACAATGTTCCACTTTTTCACCAATGCAATTCATTACAAAAAGTGAGATTATAATATTTTTCTCTAGTTCTGAAGTGCACTGACATTCAGCGTATGTTTATTGCTGTTTTAATGTCTGTGCGTAATGAGTTTAAATGTCCTCATGTCCATACACACATTTTATTCCCTACAGTCTGAGGTGGTCACTTTAAGTGTAAATACATAAATGGTGTAAGTGGCACATTGCAGCATAACAGTGTTATAATTAGATATGTTATAATAGAGTTGCGTACCTGTCTCACGTCGCTCTCTTCTTTAACTGTAATTTCTTGACTCTCTGTTGGACTTTGGAGAATAATGTGGATGCTCCGAGACCCATTAGAAGATCCAGAGGCGCACGGACTTTGCTGCTCTTCCATCGCGGGCTGAGTGGAGGAAAACGGCAGTGCGTTTGGACGGTGACTCGGCACAAAGTTGGAGCGTGGAAGCAACTTTGTGCAGAGAAACAGCGACATCAACTGGGCCATTACGCAGCGTAACGCGCCCTTCAAAGTCCGTATACAATATTGTGTCAATGCGACATTTTGAGCACTTTTTCCATTCAAAACATAGATTATAATATTTGCTTTAATGATTTCGAAGAACGTGGATATGTAACCGTGTTGAATTTTATCTATTAAATATTTTTATGATTTGTTATATTTTAAAATCTGTGTAGAATTTTGGAGTTGTGCAGTTTGCCTAAACGTAAGATTATGTACGGCCCCAGGCCTCCAGTCTGGATTTGTATGTGTGTGTTTTGGTGTGTTTTGGTATGTTTTGGTGTGTGTTGGTGTGTGTTGGTGTGTGTTGGTGTGTTTTAGTGTGTGTTGGTGTGTGTTGGTGTGTTTTAGTGTGTTTTAGTGTGTTTTAGTGTGTGTTGCTGTGTGTTGGTGTGTTTTAGTGTGTGTTGGTGTGTGTTGGTGTGTGTTGGTGTGTGTTTGTGTGTGTTTGTGTGTTTTGCGGCCCTGAGTTCGTCCTGTGAGAGCCCTGGTTCCTGATTGGTGGAGCCCCTTTACACCTGGCCCCGCCTCCAGCCTCCTCCCTGTTTAAGAGGATCACAGCTCCTGTTCTACTGGCCCCTGTGGCCAGTGCCAGTGTGTGTCCTGTTTGTGTGGCCAGTGCCAGTGTGTGTCCTGTTTGTGTGGTCACTGTTTATACTTGTACTAGTCTGTGACTTTGTGTATTGAGACACCCGCTTTTTGTTTAGTTTGTTCTGTTTTGTGCTTTTTGATTCTGTTTGTGGGTTTGTGATTTTCTTTGGGACACTGGTGGTTTTGGTTTATTTTTGTGTCCCTTAGTTGAATCCCTCGTTTTGTAAACTCACGTGACCCGTTTTCAGCACAAAACTTGGCTTATGTTAATCCTGTTATTTTGTTTCTTAACTTGGTTTAGTTTCTGTACATATTTTACCATGTTTTGTTAAGTTAAACCTTTTACATCCCTTTTACATACATTACTTATTTATTCCATTCTCCATCTTTTGTCACTTCCCCGTCCCTAGTCAAGCTGGGTCATAACATGTATGTTTATGATCTTCGTGGTCATAGGTAGATCCTCCATCCTCCAGGTCAAGTAAAAGTCTGGCGTAAAAATTTGAGTTAAACAGCAATTTAATTACATTTTAGTAGTTATAGTATTTCCCTTTTCCGATCTCAACAATAAGCGTTAAAACTCAGCACTACTTCCTGTCATGTTCAACTTTTAACTTTTCTTCCCAAACTGCCACTGACCTGATGTAAAACAATGATAAATACTGAAAACAGGTCATAATTAGAAAAGCATGAGGAGCTGCCATATCCACTTGAGTAACCCTGTGTAATAAGAGCAGTCGCGTCTTGCTCCTCCCACTCTGTACCAAGGGAAAATACTTACTTACCCACATGTGTTTGACCCCCGAGTTATCCTAAAACGAGTCACTTAAACTCTTTGACCTTATGACCCCTGGATGACCTTTATTTAACCCGCAAAGTATCAACAGGATCTGAGAGAAACCAGAGAAATGTGATAGCGGCAATTCACATCCCACTCGACCTGCACACGGCGAAAAGTGAACGACTAATGATAAAACTGAAATGGATTTTTATTTTTAAAAATTCCATAAACATTAACTATCTGTGTCCCGAGATGAGAGGTAGACTCAATTACAATTTGGTGTTTTGGTTCTAAAGACGATTATCCAAAGCAGAATGATCGCATAAGAATCTCGTTTTGGTTGTCAGTTGCAAAGCTGGAATCCACTCGCTGCAAAAAGCTTAAGATATAAACACTTAAATCTACCAGAAATGACTGAAAAGCAGTGAAATTATGTCGCTGCATGGACAGATCATTTTACTCTTCAGGTTATCTTAAATAAACTACCTCTAAACTACAGTGAAGAGTCTCAGAACTAGTAAAGAGAGAATAAATATGAAAACAAGATGAATAACCTGATATAAGTTCTTCAGATCAGAAAATTTGCAGTGCAGATAAGGAAGATAGAACAGTGGTCACAGAAGAGAATTTTGCTGAATTGGTAGATCCTCCTTTAGCTCTTTTGAAAGCAGAAGAGATAAGCAATAGTCAATAGTCCACATCAGGACTCAGAGCAGCCTCCAGAGTTGAGTGGAGATGATTCCAACTGAATGATCTGAACAACGTGACCAAAGCTGGTGGGAAAAAGCAAAGAAAAGCAAAGGAAATAACGGAAAAACTTTGCACAAAAACTGAAAAAGGTACTTGCAGTGGAGGTTATGCGCAAGTCTCAAACTGAACACTTCGACCTGAAGGAGCAGACCTTCAGTTAGAGCCCAGAAACAATCACTAAAGACTAAAAATAATGACCAAAGGAAGTCTTCTCGCGCTATTCCTGCAGAGGAGGACCTTCAGTTAGAGCCAGGAGGGCGGCTCAACCATCAGCGTTGCATAATAAGGAAATAAAACCAGCAAAGAAGCTAAGTTATACCCAAAGAACAGGTGATAGGCAGATGTTAGACGCAGGAAAACTTAAAACTTAGTGAACATTTGAGGCACATTTATGAGACACATATTTCCAACCTTCTTTGCTATTTCTGCTAAAAAGTGGTGGTGATTTTGATGCTTTTTTGGATAAATATTTGAACCCACCCCTGTTGGCTTACGTGTTTAAATACTAAAGCTCATTATAACACCACTTTACCAGGAGCAGCTCCATTTTGAGGAGTTTTGGCAACATTACAAACATAGAACTACAATGTTACTGTGGCCAACACCTAAGCTTAACTTAAACTTACCAAACTACTGCTACTAAACTACATATCGACACCTTCCTAAAATAATCGCATCAGTCATTTTTTTCAGATTTTTCAGGAAACACAAAAAAGTCCCCCCAAAATTGGGAGGACATAAATGATGCAAAAAAGTAAACTTAGGCAAAAAGTGACTTAGGCAATTATTTTAGGAAGGTGACAATGTAATAGTAGCCATTAATTTACAAACTAAGCTGAAAATAATATGTTAGAAAAATTATTTTAAGAAAGAATGTACCTCATTGGCTCAAAAACCAACAACTGATTAGACAGAGAGATGAAAACCAACTTCACCAAGCGGAGAAGGAGAGTCCAGAAGATCCAGGACTGTGACGCTTCCTCCCAAATGTCATAATGCAAATGGAAAATAACTGTTTGGGTTTCATTTTGAAATATGCATTATTGCTATATTCTTGTTCCTCGTGTCTTGTTTAATAATAATAGGCAATTCCTTCACTTCTTGTTTTCAACACTTGTTTTGCCACCCAGTTTCACAGGAAAACTGCAGATCTGGCAACTCGGCTCAGCATAGCGGTGTGAGCTCGGGAATCATTTGGAATCTCTTAAAATCTTGTAAGCCATAAAACGTTGCAGGTGAGGAGACAAAGATTATTTTGTGATTTGTACGCGATGGAACACTCAGCATGACAACTCCTGGTCAGGAATAGGTGATATATCGGTGCCAGTATCGGTTCATCTTTAGACGATCCATCAAAAAACTCCATCAGCCAATGTCGATATTTGCTACAGATATTTCAGTGCATCAGAATGGTCTTTTTAAGCAAACTAATGCGCAAACATGGGAGTTGAAAAGCGTTTAAATGCTCACAAACATCTAACAAATGATTTTATATCCCAGAGAAATACATTTTGTGAAGTGAAACGTTCATTTGTCAACTTTACTTCAACTAAATATCGGTATTGGTGAATATTTTTTATCGTTATCTGCCCAAAAAATAAGAATAAAAAAATAATCCATCCTTACTCCAGGTAAAACTTTGTGTTGTACTAAGAAGCAAATTGTAAATGACATGTCTCAGGATGTCTGCTTGTGATTACTGTTCTTTGCCCAAACGCAGCTGCTGAAATCCATGTCCTAAAGAATTTATAAAAGCCTCTCAAATAAATGCAAATGTTCAGCTTCTGTGTTGTTCATATTTGACTGAAGATTAGTATTTTCTTCAGCGAGGGCTTCGAAACTCACTCGTGTATCTTGTCCGGACCTTTCGTTTTCTAAGGACATCGGCGTTTCATGTTTTTCCTTCTCTTTGCCAAGTTGTGCGTTCGTTTCCATAAGAGACTTCAGCCGAGCTTGAAGTTCAGCGACCTCAGCTCTGAGCTCCTGGTTTTCATCAATTTTCTCCTCAACCTGGGAGTTAGTTCTACGAATTTTGTCTTTTGATTCTTGGACTTTGGCTTGTAAGTAGATCTTTTCTTGCTCTGAATCTGAAATAGTTCATAAATCCTCTTGTTTTTTACACTTAAAATCAAATAAAAAAAAACTCTGCATTACTAAATAAATCCATTTAAGTGAGTTTGTACTAAAATAGGATTCAGGTCATTTAAGAGAGCTGGGCTGTGGTAAGTGGAGGTCAGACCCACGCTCCTCCTGAGTACTTCCATCTGGATCGAGGTGGCCTGTGTGAAATGGGACCGTCCAGGGCATTTCGCTGTTATACATGGTTTGGAGATCAACTGCAAAAAATCATACTGGGTCATACATGTGCAGGGCAAAAATAGCTGTTTTCTAAATAAAATCTCGCAAGTGAAAAGAGGACTGGCCGGCAGCAGAGATTCAGTCAAAGAGAGGGTATTTTTTGGAGCTTTCTACCATGTTATAATGTTGTTCGATAATCAAAAACAAGTCTGAATTGGTTTTAGAGTCGTCCGTGCATGTTTGAGTAATCTAGTGATCTTTCTCGGGCCCTATTCAAACCCTCCTTAAATGTTAGCGATAAAATACTACGCAAAACTCCGCCAACACGACAATTCTCCATTAATATACAAAAACATGATACAAAACTTTACACTACAACTTTACAAACCTGATTTGATGAGCGGTGGTTTCATTAGCGGGATGCACACTTGTGCTCTGAAGGGGTGGTGGCTTTGCACAAGGAGCAAAGGGAGGAGGACTCAGAGCATCAAAAGCAAAACAGAAACTTTAACATATTAATAAGTCATTTTTGCCCAAATATAGCATTTAAAACAATAAAAGCATAACATGGTGATTGAAATATGTTATGTATTAGCAGTTAAAATACTTCTTTTTTATTTTTATCTGATATTTAGTAAGAAAGTGTAACATGTAGAGATCATTTTGTTAATCGTAAACCGCAATATTACCCTAAAGTCACCACTGACTTCCAGGTTAAAACTACAAAACTTGATAAAACAGTTTGAATTTTAAAAAGATCATTGGGTGGGGATAGGGGGTAAGTGAAAGCGACATTTTTCAAAGCACTCAAGCCTCAAATGCAGGATTACACAGGATTATACGAACATGTATTAAAAATAATCAAAATACAACTCTTGAGTAAGAAAGTAAACTGAATGTTACATAATAAGACCTCCTTTATAGGCCATATATCATCCAGAAAAAGGAATTTGTTACTGCTGCAAAAACAGACCAGGAGTTATTAGATGAAGAAAAGAGGAAGAGCGCCTCAGTGGGTCATAAACAAGTCAAAAGTACCAGTACAGGTGCTAGACCAGGGTTAAACTTGAAACCTCAACAGAATGTACAAACCTGAGCTTAAAAAATCCTTAATTACATGGAAATAACCAGCAAGATGAGTTAAATTTACTGTGGATTTACTGGTTGAAGTTGCTGTGCTCCATGTGGGCTCCTCCTCAGTGGGTTTTTACGTGTTTCTGGCGTGACACAAAATCATAACATGTGAGAAAGTGTTTTGTCTCAGGCCCGTGTGACCTACGAGCTGTTGTTGTGAATGGAAAACCAGCAGTGTTCCTCGCTAAGTGCCTCTATTCTTCAACACAAGAGCCCTGATTGGACCGGAGCGAGCTGAAAGGAAACTGTCAGACCCGCCGATGTAATGTACACACAACATTTAGGGTGACCACCATGGACTGTATACATCTGTGTACAGTTTATGGTGGTCATCTCAAATTGTAGAAAAACTGGTGATGTGGTGGGAGGGCAGAGTCGCGAAAATCTGCAGGGTTTGTGTGTTAAACATGTGGATGAAACAAAACACAACTCCAGGTCTGTTTGTGATCAGGAAACAACTTAATAACACAGATCAGAAAACAGCGTAATATGGGCCCTTTAAAATCTTGAGTTCTTAAACTTCTGATATTGATTTCTGTTCTGTGCTTGCCTGGGCTGCAGAATAAACATTTCTTCAATACTTTAAGAAGATGTGAGTATGGTCATCTGTAAATCTCATGAGTTCAGGCGGGTGTGATTGACAGGTGGACAGGGCAGTCAGGGACTCCCATAATCTGTCCATAACTGAAAAAATAAAGGAAAAACAAATTCACATGAAAAACATGGTGGATTGAGGGAAGCACTAACTCTGCTCATCTGAGGTGAGAGAAATTTGTTTTCATTTGTAAAATCATAGGTGCTAGCTCAAAAATATCTAGAAAAACAGGCATTCTGACGGTGAGCGGAGTGTCCACAGATTGTTCGTGTAACATTGTCTGGTTTGGTCTCTATGAAGAAAGATTTAATGCTATACTGTGACACATTCCGGACAAAGCAATAAAACATAAAGCAACTGACAGACCGTCCACTAAAAAGTTACACAATGCACCTTTAAAATACAGAGATATCAGTTTGGATTTGCAGGCAAATTCTGAGCTATGAGACCTCGTACTAACACAGGAGTGTGCTGCCCTCTAGAGGTCAAAAGAAAAACAGCAAAGGCTTATTTACATTTAACAATTTAATTTTGACAACAATACAAATAAAGAAGGCTGTGTTCAACACTACACATATGCCAGGACTAAACCAGAACTAGAGTTCTTCTCTCAGACAGAAAACAGTCACCTTGGACCTTTAAGTCTAATAGTTACATAAGGTCTTCAAACTGGGACTAGTGAGAACGCAGCTCATAAGAAATAATTACACAAACTTTCTTTTAAATGTGAGTAAAAGGTTAACGAAATGAATATTGATAATGTGGGTGAAGTTAGCACATGTGATCAGTCCTTGATGGTCTGTAGGGGGCGCTCTACAGGTTATTGGCTTTAGCTCTGAAGTTCTTGAGTGTGTCTCGTAACTGAAGGATGGCGGCGTCGTCCTCCTCCACGGCCTTCGTGCACACACGCTTCACTCTGCTGTGCACGTCCTCCAGGCATTTCTGTGAGCAAAGAAACCACAAAATAAGGATAAATATCCCTATGGCTGTCAAAGTCTTGAAAATCAGATACTAAATCTAGAATAGAAACTAGGTATCAATATTTTTAAACGTTCACAGAACAGAAATGAACCTGAATAGTTTCAGAATGAACTTGAGCTGGATCAGAACAAGTTTAAGAGCACATGGACACTACGGAACCTGACTGGACCACTGAGGGATCACACACATATAAGACCACATAGGAACAGAAAAGAAAGCACTATGATTGTAGAAAATAACATTCTATTGTCTAAAGAGTGATACCACAGTAAGAATAAAATAAAAAAAACAGAATCGGAGTCCATTTTTAAATCGAAACACTACTTTGCAAAGGTGTTTGGGTCTATCTGCTTCTTAAAACAGTATATTCATTATTGTATTTGTTGCAAAAACTGTGATATCGTCCTATTATGATCAAGTATCAAATATAAAAATGGAAGATTGAGGGAGCCCGTGGCTTGTGACGTACCTCTGTGATGGTCAGGTGGTTTGCAGCAGTGGCTAACACAGAGGCTAAGTTATTATTGACAGTTCTTCTCTCCTCGTTTGTCTCCTGCAGAACCAAGTGATACCTGCGATGCACAAAAACACGTTATCACTTGGGATTAGCCTCAAAAACAGAAACATAAATCATGAATACTGTTGTGTGTATGGTCTGCTGCCAACTAAATTGCCAAATAGGAAAAATAAAGGTTGTCTGTGGGTACTAAAATGAATAACCAGCCAAATATTGATATTGTGGGAAATTTTCAGTGCACTACTTTTCCAAGCACTGGACATTTGAACGCGAGTGAAAACAGTTGGACTCCTAGTGCCCAGTGAAGGGAATAGAGTGGACATCAGGACAAGGCCCGTTTCTACGTCAAACCTTCACACATGTTGAGCTGGTGTGTTCCTTACTGTTGCTGCGCGGCCTTGAGCTGCTGCACGGCGTCGTCGTAGCCGTGGTTCACCTTCTTCTCCAGCAGAAAGCGATGCTGGTCCATGGACTCGATCTCCGCTGCCCACTCCTGCTCCTCACGCTCCAGCTCCTACACATGCGACAAGTTTACATTTAGTCTAGTCTTAACGGATGAAATGTTTTGCTGATATAAAAGGATTTACCTCGTGGGGATTTCATTTTTGGTGCCCACCATGTGATGAACGTACACCCACACGTACCTGTTTATGCGAGTCCAGGCGATCGTCCAGTTTTCTGATCTGCTCCCTCAGCTGCTTCAGGTCGTTCACTTTGTCTGAGATGTTTGAGTTCACCTGGAGTAGACAATTTAGAATAAAATTGTATTAAGTAAAAGTAAAAAATATTTTAAAATGACAATTTCACAAAGACATATTCAAATCCTACACCAACTCAAATACACACAACACAAACTATAACCTGCTGCAGAGTTTAATAAATTTGATGTCTCTGTGTCTTCTGAAGCCCCAGACTGACGAGAGAAGCCGCTAATCTGCACCATGACACACACACCACACTCATTCAACGTGGGTGAAGTGTCTTGCCTAAAAACATGACAGTCGACTACCTCCATTCAATCTAACTGCACTAATGTTACACAGAAGGTGAGAGCTCTGACCCACCTGCTCCACAGACTCCTCCAGACTCAGCTTCACGTTGGCCAGACGACTGTTCTCCTCCTCCACATCACTGATCAGCTTCCTCAGCGGCATCTGAAGCACACACAGTGTTACACACCAATATACTGCAGGGCTTTTAAAGAGAGGCGACAAAGAATGATCTACTAGTGTCCCCAGATGCAAAAGTGTTCAAATCAAATATGCCTCTTACTGATAATAACAATAGTAATTTATTCTTAATAATAAAATAGGACATCACGGTCAAGCTGTTTATGGTATAATTTGGTGTTTCTCTCATTTGGGTTGCCAGTTACAATACTCATTTTCAGGTGATATAAAGCTCTCTGATCTAAATGGCCACTTTAAACCGCAAGTGCAGCCGGTCATGAATCAGTGTTAGTGAATCAGTGCTAGTGCAGCCTCTGCAGCTCAGGGAGTGAATTCTAGAGGTGTTGAGCTTTCACATGAGTCATGGCGTGTTCATATACTGAGAATGAGAATAAATTAGCATGTTCAGGCCTTTGTTAAACCAGGTACATTGAGTTCCTTTAATACTGTGTAGAGAATTTATGGGCAATGCATTTAAAGGTTGTATAGAGGATTTTCCTAGGAACGAGGAGCACAGCGACTGTTTCTTTTTTCAAATGCTGCACATGTGTGAAACCTCCTCCCCCGACAGCTCCCGCCTCCTTTTTATGCCAAAACCTGGTGCACCGATGCAGCTACTATTATCTTCTACTATTATCATAACTGCAACAACATTCAGAGTTAAAATAAAGTTGTTGTGTGAGAGTAATGTATGCGTGCAAAATCTTACTTCTTACTTTAGATTTACATTTACGTTTTTAATGAAGTAGTTTATCCTAGAAAATAAGTTCTCTCCTCATCGCTGCACAGGACTTGAAAATACAACTAACAAACTAATACAACAAGCAGCAGCAAATAGACTTTTACTTTCCATTGAAAATCACGTTTTCAGATACAGGATATCGCATTTGTGTCCTGAAAAACGTCTGTCGAGCTCTTGGAAATAAAGTGCGTTTCCCAATGATAAGCAGGAGTTTCCTGTCCAGAAGTAATTTAGCTCCAGCCTGTCCAGCTCCAGCTTCAGTGACTCCATCGCTGGAATGAATCTCCTAGAAATCACCTTCGTTTGGCTTTGCTCCTTTACCCCTTCACATCTCCTTTCAGCGACCTCATAAACAGACTTTCTTTTGCAGTGGATTCTTGTCTGTCATTGCAACTTTGTGCTAACTGCGAGGAAGCGACAGCTCAAAAAAGCTATTAAGAACCGTAGCGTTGGTTTAGTAAACAGAGTCTTGCAGTGTTTTGGTCATCCGAATTACAAGTCTGCTACAAGTCTATAGTGCTATCATTGACAATTGGAAACAAAAAAAAACCTCCATACAACCTTTAAGCTTTTCACAGGTGTGTGTACTGTTCTGCCTTGGTTCTGATGTGTAAGTGTGTGTGCAGTCCCAGCCCTTTGCACCTGTATCTGCGTCTTGTGCTGGACCATGTCTCCGGGTCGGATCTCAAAGTCGTGCCCGCAGGCGTTCTCCGCAGACACCGGGATGAGCTTCAGCTTACGCGCCAGTTTGTGGTACTCTGCCAGCCTCAACTCCATCTAAGACCGAAAAACATTCTTATGTGAATACAGTGGATTCAGCATATGGACAGAGATTAGATGCAGAGCAGCTTGTACTTCACATGTACCTTTACCTGTACTGAGGCACTGAAAGAAATCTGGTATATCGAACTGAAAGGTCTTATATTGTGTAAAATTGACTCTTGTTAGTTTTTAGCCCTGTTAGAATGCAAGGTTTTCTACTTGAGAGCCTAAATATGCAGGATTTGTGTGTTAAAATTGTTTGAATGATACAAAACACAACTCCAGGTCTGTTTGTGATGAGGAAACAACATTATAGCGGATCAGAAAATAGCATAATTGTGATAAATTACGCTATTTCCCTGCCCATTGCTCTGTGCTCTGGTACCTTCTCCTTGACTTTGGCCAGGGCCATCTCCTCGTTCCACTTGTGCTGCTCGGCCTCCTCCAGAGATCGGCTCAGGCTGGAGATGGTCTGCTGCAGCTCGCTTTTCTCGCGGTTGATCCTCTCCACGTCGGCCGGAGTGAACTTCTGATTCTGCAGAAGAACCTGCAGCTCATCGCGCTCACGCTTCAGGGAGTCTAGGTGACTCACTGCAAATAGGGACATGGTGCTGAGCATCAAGAGGCAATACACAGTGGATCTGCAGTTCCCTGTATGACTGCGCAGATTAATGAGAATTTAATCTGACATATATGCATTTTGAAAGGACAAATATTTATGGATGCATCGATCTAGCTTTTTCAGTTCCAATGCCAATCCTGATACTATGGATTTAATATTCATACTGCAAATTTCTCTGATTTTAAAACGTATATCAGGTTATTCATCTTGTTTTCAGATTTATTCTCTACTTACTAATTCTGAGACTGATTCATTTTAGTCTAGAGGGAGTTTATTTTAAGAGAACTTCTCAAGGAAAATTATCCTGCTGCATGGATAGATAATTTCACTACTTTTAAGTCATTTTCTGGTATATCTATGTGTTTATATCTTAAATCTTGCATTCAAATACCCGATATCAACTGATTCCATTGCAGAGACTGAAAAAACTGAAAACGGTATTACAACAAAAATAAAATAAGACAAAACTGATCCAAATGTGTTATGAAGCTGACATTTATCTCTGAAGTAAATACCGAAAAGCTTGTATAAATGTTCAAAGACCAGAATATCAAGTGGAAGCAGGTATCTGATCCGGCTAATTGTTTAGTATCTGATCGGTGCATTCTTACAAATATTGTGATGTCAGCCGCAGAAAAACACACATCATAATAAATCTGCAGTCCCTGATCTGGCAGCAGAGGAATCAACCATGTGCCTCATACCGGTGTTGTCCAGCTCCTCCGTCAGCTCGGCGTCTTTGCACTCCAGGTTGGATTTAAACGTGTCCAGACTGCTCCTGTAGCTCTGCAGCTTCTTCAGGTCCGACTGCAGTTTCACCTTCTCCATCCGTTTGGGCATCAGGCGGTCCTGTGGACGAAACATCACCCATGAGCGTGAAACAGCATGGAGCAGAGGTTCTTTAAACTAACTTCAGCTTCATTTAAAGTCTTAGAGAATGTTCTTTGAAGACATGAGACTGTGTGGGCTAAAAATGTAGAAATATTTTTTTAAAGAAATGCCTAAAAAATGTGAAATTTGCCTTTGAGTTTTTCAGTCTTCAAACTCTTTTCTAACTCTAATTATCCACCACTGGTTAAGCTAACATCAACTAGCATGGTAACTGGGCACTTCTAGATTATCAGACAACAACAACATTATCGGATGGACTTATTTTGACCTTGAGAGCTGATTATGTAATATATCTGCACTGAGAAAAGACCATTTTTGCTCCAATCTGTGAGAAAAAATCTATTAAAATGTCAATAACTGATAAACTGTCTCCTGACCGTCTGGCTTTCTTTCTCCAGTCTCTCCACTTCTTCTTTCAGGAACTGGTGTTTTTCTTCCATCGAGGCCAGATAAGCTTCGTCCACATTGTACAGCTTTTCTGCACAGACAGAACACACAAAACTCCCTCAGACTCTATACTAAAAGAGTAAAAACTGAGTCTGAACATCTGTTGAAAATGATTTTAAATGGTGATTGATGCTTCTAAATAAATATCATTGTACAAATAAAGTGTATTGTTGATAAAAATACAAAATTACTCATTTTTGGACCAAGAATTGTAATAGGAAAGTCCTCTCCAAGGGGACAAGCAGGTAGCAGAGCCTCAACCAGAAATGTTACACAGTGCGACTTTAATATTGTATAAATATTGAGGACTTACGTAATTTATTGATGAATGTTTCATCTTCGTCCTCAAAAGTGTCGTGTCCCTGGATGAACTTGGCGTAGGTTTCTGCAGTGTAGTCAAAGAACAGCT
This sequence comes from Scartelaos histophorus, assembly GCA_000787155.1. Lineage (NCBI taxonomy): Eukaryota > Metazoa > Chordata > Actinopteri > Gobiiformes > Gobiidae > Scartelaos > Scartelaos histophorus. Next base: position 9,258 of record KN494581.1, on the reverse strand, counting down.
GAAACAAAAGAGTAGCACATTTAAAGCTGCACTATGGAACTTTTCTGGTGGGCAGTCGGTCAACAGCTCGTCTCCAAGGAATTATCTTCAGTACGGCATTAATCCTATCTATCTCCATGGAAACAAGTAGGTGCCACCAGGCAAGTTACAGGTCAAACCAGCTCAAAATAATAATAAATGTTTTTAGCAATAAAATGTAATTGTAATTGAATAAATACAAACTCAATAAGCTTAATGCCAGACTGTGGAACATTCCAGGGAAAGAAGTTGTGTATCTCTATGGTCAAATGTTCAGTAGTCACCGTGGAGACACAATGTATACACATTAGCAAACACTGTAAACACTTAATAATCTGAAAAGTAAAAAATATAGATAAATAAATAAATAGAAAATGGATTTAAACAGCTGACTTTCAAGAGCCTGTGTAAAACTGTTGTTCACCTGGTCAGACTGTGTTCAAATAAAGCTCAGATCAAACAAGCCTCAGATAGAGCAGTGCTTACAGTTAGCATCACACGCTTAGAGAATGTTGATGTTGTCAGCTGCGAAGTATCAATTATAAAAGCACACACGTACCCTGTTGTACTCCACTCCTTCCTCGATGTTTCTGTCGTCTTCACAGAAGTCAGTGAAGAGAAGCTCCTGTTGACTCAGACTCTGGGTGATCTGAAAACAGTGGAGCAAAGTGGATTAAGACAATAGAATATTATTATTAGAATATCATTTCCAAAACAAATTAAGAGTTTCTTTCTCTTATACTCATTCTGATTTGAATCAAGACCACTCAAAAACTAAACAGAAGGTTTTGTCATATTGATGTGATTTGCTTTTGTATCGCTGCTTGTTCAGAGTAGCTAGTTTCAATACCAGTTTCAGAACCAATTATTTTGGCAAATACAGAATTTCTAAATCATGATGACATCGCATTTAATTTGTCACATCCCCCAGTCCGGTTTGATGGTACTTAGCCAAATGTTTCTTAGACTGTATCACGTATGAAGTTTGAGAACCACGCAATCTCTGGTCCTTCTTTCTCCTTTCTATATGCCCTTAAAGTCAACTTAACATAAACTGGTTTGGTTTTCTCACCTTGACATTATCAATGAGCCACATGAGGGCCCCGAGCGCCTGGGGCCAGGTGTGAGGGGCCCCCACAGAGTACATGGAGCTCTTGGACAAAACAAAAGGATACCTGCAGCACAAACAGAGCACATGAGAGACTGCAGGAGGTTACCTGGGCATGTGGATTATGGGGAAACAGATACATAAGGTCCATATGCTGTACTGTACTGTAATCAAAGTGACAGCCAATTATTGTACTCTACTTGCACTGGGAATAATATAATGATGAATTTTATTAGTTTTATTTACTAAACGACATCATAAAAAACACATCCGCTGATTTCTGTGTTTGAAAACTGCTATTCAGGCCAATGAATCTATTATGGCTAAATATGGCATGTGAATGTGAATTTTGATCAGTTTGTGTTAATAAAAAATACAATAAAACTAAATACAGAAACATTTGTTTTAAGTAAAATTGAAATAACTCTGTAACTCTGGCTTGTTGATTACCGCAGGGTTTTGAGCAGCGAGGGCACTTCCTCCTCCACCTTCTGGTTGGGCATCTCGAAGGTGGGGTCAAGCTGGTGGTAGATGAACTCAAACATCTTCACAAACTCTTTAGTGGAAGGAGACTGAAGCATCTTGGGTGATAACGAGCCAGGGAAGCCTTGGTCAGTCAGGAACTACACGGACAGAAAAACATGTTAAAAGCCCATACTGCATCTGATCTTCTGTATTCTATGTGATGTTGTTTCTGTGGGTTTTTTTTTCATTTTAACACACAAATCCTGCTTCATGATAACCTCAAAATCAACTTCATAAGATGGAACAGAGCATTTCGAGCTCTGGAGATGTAGACGGACTAATAATTCCGGATTACTCCAGCGTGTGAATACAACAAAACATAGCTCCAGCTATGTTCGCGATGAGGTGACACCATTATAACATGACTTAACACTCACAAGAGTCTTTTTTTCCATAATATAAAATGTGGCAGAGAACAACACAGACCAGCAAATAAACATATCTACTGCAAGTATACTTCAAAACAAACCTTGAAAAACCCCAGAGGCAAATCCCTCATCACTTCATGTATAAGATCTAGAGTATTTAGTATTACCTCATATAGCTGTTTGATGCACTGCTGAACGTAGGACTTGTCATGCAGAGGGCGGACATCTTTGATTTTCTCCGTCCCTCCGAAACCTGACATCCCACCGATAACACCGACTCCACTTGTCCTGAGCAACACGAGTCAGAAGTGAATATGATTATAGATCTCACAATGCAGCGTAATTAAAAAATAAGAAAATAATATAATATCTCAGTGGTGCATTTATGGATCTGTAAAACGTCATACCTCGCCCCAAAGAAGCTGGTCCTCCGCTCTGATGTCACCGACTGAGGCTTTGAGATACTCAGCTTCCCAAATGAAGGTTTGCTGCAAAAATTCAACACATTTTCAGGAACCTGTGATCCATACGAGTGTGACTGATTTTCAACACAAAGGCGAGAGTGATTAACTGCAAAACTGGCTGATGCTAGCTAGCTTGTGACTGTAATTTTATGTGCGAGAGACCTGTCACAAATGTTAAATGTTAAAACCTGTTGTAGCTCCAAACAAGTCAGCTTTTTTTGGTCAGACTGTGTTAAAACAAAGCTGAGATTAAGTCTAACTTGACTAAAAAAGCTGATAGAGTAGTGCATCCAGTTAGCTTTACGTACCCCAGGGAATGTTAATAATGTCAGTTGCAAAGTATCAATAAGATACAGTAATCCAACGCAAGGGGAAAGTATACAGAATAAAGTACTCAGATTGGGTGATGTGAAGAAATACACTACAAACAACATCTTAAAGCAGTTATTCAGTATTTTGTAACTAAAATACATTTACAAATGATTCTTCCCATCACTTGTTTGGAAATACCAGAATCTGGCAGTTATCAATCAAATGTTACTAAATTTTCAGGACTGTGTAGTATAAGGCCATTACTCAACCCCAAATATGTGATTGCTGTTAGTTAAAAAGAACCATAAAATAGGGATGAAACGATTTCCAATGACATTATCACAATATACCTCTCATGATATGATAATTATTAGATATTTTGGAGAGGTTAACAGAAATGTTTCCTTCTCAAATGCCTTGACCCGTCTTGAGAGTGAATCATTACTGTCATATTCCAAAGAAATAAGATTTAAAAGTACTTAATACTAGTAAATTAAGTAAAGGATTAAGGCTTATGTAGTTCCCTCTTTTTTTAATACTTTTAAGTGAATAACGTTGGACTTCAATATATTGTGACAGTTGTGAGAGTTCTGAGGATATGATATCACGATATTTCGGTTGTTACATCCCTACTATAAAGTTTATAATAATGATGATGATAATGTTCCATGTAGAGGGTTTCCTTTTTTTGGACATTTCTTTCAAAAACAGTAGCTCTCCTGTAGAGTCATTCTCACTTCTGTGGGGTGGTGTAGATCATACTCATGCGGTTACTGTCCTGGACTCTCATCGGCAGCTCAGATGCCCGGCCTGCTCGGCTCATTCTCCCTCTGAAGGAAAAACACAAGATACAGGTTTTTAAACAGATAAGAGACTTTAATGTGACAAACTGAACTCATCTATTTTCCTAGTTTACTAAAGGCATCTACAGTCAGTTTATAAGCCTCCTCTGAGAAACAGTGTATGCCTTCACTATGTGCGCCAAAAATCTAATCATAATCTGATTTCTGTTGTCAGAAAATTGTAATGACACTTTAACAATAGCTATCTGGTTGACAGTTATAGTCTATAACAACTTAGTGAGGTATTTACACACTAGTCAACAGTTTGGACACACCCTCTTTATATCATTTATGAAGCGTGATATGTGGAATTATGTAGCAAAGAAAAAAAGGAAAATAAGGGTGGCTACTTGGAGGATTTGGAAAAAAAAATATATTAATAATTAGTATAGTTCTTTAACTTTTTTTTATATAAATCCATATATCTTACTTCAAATATTTGATGCTTTCTGTATGTGTATAACATTATTTTAATGCTCAAATTATGTTATTTTGTATGTTATTTTGCATATACAGAAGAAAAATGCATAAAACAAACAAACAAATCATCATCTAATGTAAAAATACATATTATAATCTAAGTGTTAAGTTCAAGATTGTTGCTCCACATATTCACCTTCTGTCTGGTCTCTTTTTGTCTGTTACTCATTGAATAGGGTGACCAGACGTTCAAAATTCAAAACTGGTACATACCCGAGTTGGTAATGTTTGGTATAAATAAAATTGTAAAAACACCATGTAACATTGTGCATTCTCATGTCAGTAATAATCTGAGGGACATTTTTTGCTTTATGAACATTAGCACACAGGGTTTTCTGTATTTTGGGGAAAGAAAAGACAACTTATGGTCTTATGGTTATGCTCTTTACTATTGGCAAGGATCAGATTAGTCAAAATTTGTGATAGTCCTGTTTTGGACCTGGTTTAGACCTGATGTAGTCCTGATTTAGCCTTAGGTTAGTCCTGGTTTAGACCTGATGTAGTCCTGGTTTACCTATCCGATTTAGATCAGATTGGTCAAAAAAAAAGTCATCTGGGGCATTTGTTGTACAAAAGTGGGAGTAATGGCTCAAAACTGGGACTGTCCCGGGTAAATAGGGACGTCTGGTCATCCTGCTGTTGAAGGCAATGTTTGTTATTTGTTTAAAAAATAAAATATATGTAACAATCTATGCACCCGCAAAAGAATGATCTATTGTATCATATTTCTGTAGCAGTTACACTACACTAAGCCAAGCGTAATAACAAAGCTACAACGGCGACTGCCAACAGTAAAACAACGGATTTTCTTAAACTTCATATATTTTTAAAGAGACAAAGTGCAATCCCAAATACCACGAGGGATAACTGTGTGATTAAGTGTTAGATCACGTACCGCTCCATGGTTTAATCTGTGAAAACTGCAGGAAAAAAACATAAACAAAATTCAAACGCGACAAAAAGACGAACCTCCCGCTCAAAACAAACCAGACCGGAAACTACGGCAAGCAGCGAGGCCCAGGGAGGAACTGCAGCTTCGCGTTTTTCGGTTCCGCTCGTCAAATGATAAACAAACGAGACAAGTTGAAGCTTACTTTTTACTCAGAATAACTGTACAATATTAAACGATTAAGAATTTCTTTAGTCATAAGAGAAAGGAGGCTGTAAGGGAGAGCCAGGATCTATGGGGTCACAATAATTATAGAGTGACCAGAATTTCAAAATAAAAAAACTGGGACATCTCCGTTTTTTGGGTGGTTGGTAATAATAAATATGTAAAACGAGTGCGTAATTAAGGAAAGTTGTATGTATTGTATTCATTTATGTACCATTCATGATCATTCAATATAGTCACTTTTGTGTGTGTGTGTGTGTGTGTGTGTGTGTGTGTGTGTGTGTGTGTGTGTGTGTATGTTTGGTCATTTTAAAGCAAATTATAATTTATGGCTCTCTTTACTGATGGCTGGTATCATATTGGTCAAAATTAGTGACGCCTGGGACATTTCTTGTATAAAACTGGGACAACTCACTGGTTTTAGATAAACTTGCTGCTAAACATTGTCCATTCTTGACTTAGCTTGTGGGTCATAATCATTACAGCCCCACGCAAGGGCTGTGGGGTGAGAGTTTAAATAAGAAGAATCTTGAGAAGAATCTTATTTATTATTCACCTAAGTGGGAAGCCTCTGAAGGGTTCACTGAATGTGCTGAGTAGACAGGGTCCAGGGCACAGGTCTCCGGCCTTTTTCCTCCAGTGAGCTATCTTTAAAAAACAAAAATCACGGAGAGTTACTGATTTTAGCGGCCGCAAGAAATTGAGACGATTATAAGAAAGAGGGCAAGCCTTTGGGTAGAGTTAGATGCCTAACATAAAACACTGTACATATATTAGTGCACAAAGTTGGGCTTCAAAATGAAACATTTACAAGGTATGTAATTAACCAAATTATAGATATTCAGCACAATGGTATAATTCTTTTTAAGGGGGTGGATAGCTACTGGTAACTCCAGAGCTGCAGGTTGGAGACTCCAGAGATCCACCTCGACTCCTATAAGGAAAATGGCACAAAGCATCTGGATGGAGCGGACATAGGACATTATCTATGGGGCGCCATTTGTAAAGCAGCTCATGATGAAAAAACCTTAAACATTTTTGTGACATTTAGCTTCAAACAATGTTCAGAAAATCAGAACATTTTTAAAAGGAAGTCAGAAGTGTCCTGGATATAAGCTGGGAGGGAAGGCAAGTTGGGTTTAATGAAGTAGTCTATGTATTTAGAGATTCAGAGGTTCTGTAAGACTATTATTGCCCGATATGACTGGTCTACCTGGAGGATTAGTGAGACATTTGTCTCTTTTAGGCAGCATATAGAAAGATGCCATCCTAGGGTGCTCATTCAAAAGAAATTTAACCTCTAATTCCTAAATAAAAAATGAAGCAACTTAAAAATATAGGCCCAGAGACCTTTTTAGCCACTAGGGATGTTGAATCTCTTTATACGAGTATTGAGCACAAAGAGGGTTAGGCATCTTTGAGTTTTTATTTGAGTAACCGCCCTACTGATGTTATGCCACCCAATGAATTTTTAATCAAACTCACAAATTGGACTTTGAACAATAATATTTTTGTGTTCGAAGATAACATTTTCAGACAAGTCAAAGGTTGTGCTATGGGAGCCTGTTACAGCCCGCCATATGCAGGCCTATACATGGGTAAATGGGAACATGATTTTATTTTTAATACTGAAAGGAATAAGTTTCACAATTCCGTTGTTTGGTGGGGACGTTATATCGATGATGTATGTCTGTTTTGGTCTGGATCAGAGACAGAGTTGCAAGAATTTCATTGTTTTCGGAACAACATTAATCCTAATATAAGACTGTCTTTAGAATACAGCCAGGAAAAAGTAAATTTCTTGGATACCACAATTTATAAAGACAATTTAGGAAATTTACACACTACTCTGTTTCGAAAACCTACAGACAGGAACACCGTTCTGCATGGGAAAAGCTGCCCACATCAATGAGGGTACTGCCGGATCAGAACAGTATCTCCTCCGTCTTTGTTTCATTCAATTTGAAAAAGTTTTGGGCCAGCCAAACCTTGACATCAGACAGACAGCTGAGTAGGGAGGTCAGGGGGCAGTGATCTTTTTTCCCAATAGGCAAATAAATTTGACAATCATCTGCATAAAAATTATAAAAGAGGCCATGTTTTCAAAACATTTCTTGCAGTGGGAGCAGGTACAGTGCAAAAAGCATAGGCCCCAGGATTGAACCCTGGGGGACTCCACTAAGAAGACGAGCAGACGATGAAGTGGAGTCCCCGAGCCTTACCATGAAGGACCGCCCAGAAAGGTAGGACCTAAACCAGTCCAGGGCGGTCCCCCTGACACCCACACATTCTTCAAGGCGATTTAAAAGAGTTGCGTGGTCGACTGTGTCAAAAGCAGCAGTCAGGTCTAAAAGCACTAAAATGGCAGAATCACCAGCATCAGTAATTAAAAACAGGTCATTAAAAACCTTTTAAAGTGCAGACTCAGTGCTGTGAAATGCCTTGTAGCCTGACTGGAAAGTGTCGAAAGTGCCATTTGCAAGGTTGCAACTGTAAAAGAACTGTTTTTTCCAGGATTTTTGATATAAAGGGAAGTTTCTCGTGTGTGTACTTAAATATGAATGGCTTTTACGCAGTCGTTAACCTAGCACCTACCCTATGCTTTCATCACACCTCTCAATACAACACGAGTGTGGAGATCGCAGAAAAAAACCACGTGGTGGAGAAATAGAGTTTTACGCACAGCGTCTTGTGGCGCTCCATTGGCTTGAGAGACGACCGCAGAGCCGCTTCTTCTCATGCATCAACTCCACAGTGTCCCCGCAAGGAAAGGTGCAAATGTAAAAAGTTATAGCTATAATGCAGTAGTATAACGTAGCCTATTACTATGTGGAAAGTTGGCGATATATTTATTAGGCCTAGTCAGTACAATCTCAGTCACGAGTTACAAAGACATTGGCTATTATCATGACCCGTGCTTTGGCGCTGTATGAGCGGGGCTGGTGTCACCAGAGCATCGCGTGGCTCGGTATTAAAACCCGCCTCTCAGCTCCATTCCTCATGGAACCTTTCATGTGCACACTCCCTCTCCCACATCCCACTGAGACTCGTTGAGAAGAGCCCTACCCGGCTTTGAGTCCGTGCCTTTTCCCTCTCTCTCTCATGTCTTCTTAACCCATTACACTTTACACATTAAACAATGTGGTCCAAACTGACTCCACAGTAACTTGGCAGAGGACAGACATATGTTGCAGTTTCCCTCATAATTGCGCAAAGAGTATATTTACAATTTAAATCATTATGTAAATTCATGACCAATATAATCAAGAAAATACTTTTCATTGTGGCCATACGGGCTTGGCAAAGCCTGATCTCATCAGATCTCAGAAGCTAAGCAGGGTCGGGCCTGGTTAGTACTTGGATGGGAGACACTGGGAATTCCAGGTGCCACAGTGGGGCGCCAGTGGTAAAAACTGTCGTTGTGTCCTTAGGCAAGGCACTTCACCTACATTGCCTAGTATGGAAGTGGTGTGTGCGTGATTGATGGTGGTGGTCGGAGGGGCCGATGGCGCAGATTGGCAGCCTCGCTTCCATCAGTCTGCCCCAGGGCAGCTGTGGCTGTAATAGCAGCTTATCAACACTGAGTGTGGAGTGAATGAAGAATTAACTGTAAAACTGGGTGTCTTGAAAAGCGCTATATAAATGCAAGGAATTATTATTATTGAACTACATAACAACTACGTAAATTCATATTCAAAAACAGAGGCGGGTACTGTGCTTGGTTCAGTTTTAACTCCAAATGAACGCACAGCTGATCCTCACTGGGCTCATGTACGCGTAAGTGTCACTTTTGTTTCTCGTCTCCTGCACTTTATATCAAAAGCAGCATATGGACTACATATTCTTTTTTTGATGAGTATATTTTCGCTTTTATAACTCAGTTACCTGGATGGAAGTGAACTGTGGAAAAATTAATTTGGATACATCTTTACGCACACACGCTACACGCTGGATGTTGTAGCGAGTCACTAATGTTAACGTTCATGTTTATGCTTATGGGACCGGATGTTTTCGGGTGGACGTGAGC
>KN494578.1:16581-31428 GCA_000787155.1 Scartelaos histophorus | reverse complement strand
GATCCAAATATGTTATGTAGCTGTTATTTATGCCTGAGGTAACTACTCAACAGCTCTGTATATGTATATGTATATGTATATGTATATGTATATGTATATGTATATGTATATGTATATGTATATGTATATGTATATGAGACATTCAGGGCCAACTACGACCAGGAAATAACCTTATAACATCAGTTCTTATGTCCAACAAGGATATCAGCTGATTCAATATTTGGAAACCAAAATCTGATCCAGCAAATGTTCCAGTATCTGCGCCGATTGCCTCCTTAATGGAGTAAAACCTGCTTGTAATATGACCCATGTGACACCAATCTTGTCTTTTTATTCTCTACAGTTTTGAGGTTTGTGGGCCCTACAGACCACATCTACTCCTGCAGCTTCGTCCAAACTCTGGAGCAGAGGCTGGAGAATGCTTTTGAAGAGGCCCAGGACAAAGTGCTGGAGACGTACAACAGGCTGAGTGTGGAGGTGGGTCTCACTTTGGTCAACACATGAACTGTTTTTCGTGTAAGAAGCAAACAGCCATGTGTGTCAGATTTACATGCACATGCTAATGAGGCTAATGTGATTAATGGACCTTTGCTATGAGCCTATAAGTGTTAAACTCTGGTACTGTTACACGCACTGATTCACTTCATTGTGTTGTATTATGGAAATTAAAGCAGGTCCAGGCAGCATTTTTGGTGAATAATCTTTTTATTAGAAAGAGTTGATTTGATAGTAGCCATTTTGAAATTTGGTGTCATGGCCAAAATAATTGCGATGGAATTTTATATTGTGAAGAAAATATTTCTGTCATAGTCTATCTTTGTGTAAATGAATCTGATTTCTGTCCCAAACCAGTCATTAACATAATGAAGCTTATCAGGCACAACTGTTTCCATTCTCCAGGAAACACTTTGTTGTTTTGCCTGAGATCAATTAAATCATGGGGCTGTGACGCAAAAGTCACTCTACTTTAATATGAATGTAGCTTTGTAATTCTGGTATAAATATTTAGATCACGCGGGCTCTAGAAGAGAGAATTACGGGATCTCTAGGCCCTGTCCTCTCTGCTGTAATAAAAAATAAACCTTTTTGTATTTCATAAACTCACCTTCACAAATGGATTATTATTTATCTTCAAATTAGGCATAATTTTCCACTACAATATCGTGATAATTATTAAAATAGTTTAAACATGTTATGGATATTAAGAATTATAATTTTAATTCTGAATGCTTTTGTTATAAGTGAAAACAACAATGATTTTGAAGTGCTCATCTTGTATTAATATTTTGTCTGCACATTCCCCTGATCAATTATTGTCTGCCCTTGTTGTCAGGATAAACCTTATTGTTGTTTATTGTCCCATCCCTATTTGAAAGTGAAACAGCTGCATAAAGCTCTGACTGAACCATTATTGTGTATTTTGCTTAGAAACAAAATTGGTGCAATTTGCAATGAAAACAAATTTTATATTACAAGAAAATGTGTTTCCTTGATACGGTAAGAACCTCTATTCTTCATCACAGTGGGAGATTGCAGAGGTTAGAAAAGGCTTTTGTGAACAGGCAACCAGCAAAGTTTAATCTCATTTGAATCAATACAGAGTTTCACTGGGGGTGGACTGATGGTTTTGGGCTATTGGCTCTAATCCAGAACAAAGCTGGATCTGGTATTGGTCCCAGGACATCAGTTATAGGTCAAAAGTTTAGTCTTTTAATGTAATTAGACTATTTAGAGGTCTCATAATATTGGAACTTAAATTTATGCAAAGCTGTTCCATAGTGTCTTGCCAAAAATGTAAAACTTATTTGGATGGTTGTTTGTGGTGTAACTTTTAAGGGAAGAAATATCTACTTTTAGTCTTTGCATAAAACCAATTACAGTAGTGGATGAAGTACTCGACAAATTAACTGGTGTTTTTTTTCCTAGCTGTTTTCATTTGTATATTTTCGCCCTCAGCCTAAAAAAAATACTTTTATTTTTCGGTCCTGTTAAAAATGTTGTAGTGTAGAAAGTGCTCTCAACCATAGTGATGTATAAGTAAAAAGTATTCATTTGTACAGTGAAGTACCCAGTAATGAATATATCAAATACATAGAATAACTGAGGTCTCGACTGCACTTTGACCATTTATTTTATGAATTATTATCGTTTCATGTCCAAACTCTTTCTCTTTTACGGTTTACGCACAGAGACCATCTTCATTGTCATCATCATAAGTAGGTCTCGGCATGGAGCAGCAGATATAGGCCCCATTCATAATTCATTCTCTGAAATATTTACGCTCATGGCCCGTGTGTGTGTGCGTTAGGGTAATTTCTCGTATCTTGTTTCATCCATGCATTGTGGTGACTCACTGCCATTATTTTTAAACCCGCACACTGGCCCCTTTTATAGCATATAGAGACAATGTTCATTCAAAGTGTCATAATGTGTCTGGGGCATAGGCTGTCTGTGGTCTGGGACTTGCAAATGCTGCTCTCTGGTGCATGAGAGAAATGTGTAGTAAGGATTATATCTGTACATGCATATAGTGAATAATATATCTGCTGCGGATCTGTATAGGAGCATGAAGGAAGAACTCAAGATCAATATGAACTGTGCCTGTGGAGGAAAAAAGTTCAAATTTGAATTTCTGTATAAATATGTCATTGTCTGTTGCATCTGCTGAAGAAATAGGGTTTGATAAAATTGCATAATTTCAGGTAGAAAAGCAGAATGTGACATGATAGTGATCCTAAGATGAAATCCTCAATAAAATATACTGTACTACTATTGTGATTCACCCAAGCAACCTACTGAAGGTCCTGTATTACATAAACTTGACTCTTTTGAACTTTAAGCAATGCAACAATGCTGTTACCTCATCAAAAACATAACTGGAGTTGTGTCTTTTTCACTCACACATGTTTGAGTAACCCTTTATCCTTTATTTTACCTTTATTTAACCTTTATTTTAGTTCGTCTACATCTCCAAAGCTCAAAATGCTCTGCTCCACCTTGTGATGTCATTCAAGTTAGCCTTACCTTTTACCTTTAGTTCAGTAACAAAGCTCAAAATGCTCTGCTCCACTTTACCTTTAGTTCAGTAAATAGACAATTCCAGGGCTGAAATTATCCAAATGATTCTGGTGTATTGAGTTTAAAAACATAGTGAAGTACTTCTACTTCATCTTGTATTTCCACATGACATCACGAGGTGCAACAGATTTTCAGTCTAAATATGTGTCTTTATGTGCTAAACATGCAAATGAAATGCTTCCAATGAGCAAACAACACTGTAACATCGATCAGAACATACCGTAATATGAGCCCTTTGAAATAAAAAAAGTAAAAATTGATTTCAAGTAGATCAAAAGAAAACCAACCTGTCACTCCATACGGACCTAAGCAGAAGTCCTTAATAAAATATACTGTACTGCTGATGCAACCAACTGCAACCAAGATCTGTTAATAATACTATTTCTCCTCTAAACGGAGCTATACCAGTGTCTTTGCTTCTCTTTCCCCTTGGATTACTTTAGAATTAGGACTTTGGCATTGATGTTTGAATACAGAGTAGTTTTTGTGTAGTTTTTGTGTAGTATATGTGATATGTTGGATATATTCGAGTGTGGAAGGGTTGTGTTTTTTCAAGTATAGAGAAAAATCCTACGCAATGTCTTACTCTCACTCTCTATTTTCCTGATGAAGGCCTAAATGTTGCTGAAATGTTGCATGTCCTGATATATGTTTTTGTGCTGCTCCCCCGTTTCAACTAACTTATGTGCGAAGTTCTCATGCTTTTTTCAAATATAAAAAAAAAATAATAATAATGACTTTGATAAATGTTGCTGAAATGTTGCATGTCCTGCGAAGCTCTCATGCTTTTTTCAAATATATAAATAAAAAAATTACTTTGGTGTAAAATTGTATAACCAAAATCTCTTACGTAATGTCAGGCGATTAGATCATTTCATGTCTTCCGCGTACTTAGTCAAATCTGACCATTGTCAAGCAGATGGTGTTGTTTCTTTATAGTTCTCATCAGATGGCGGTGCAGCCAAATGAGACGTTTATGGCAGCAGCTCTGCACAAGTGTCCATTCTCATTAAATCTGATATAATTTGTGACGATAAAGCAGTTAGGGTCAAATTGTGCTCTCAACTCAATTTATTTTGGATAATAATTACTGGCATGTTTGTCCAAGTCCCTATTTACACTTTTATGTTTCAGTAAATTGTGTTTATTTAGACTCTTTGGTTCATACGCAGTTTACTATGAAGCGAGCACACTCAGAGAACCATCATTTTATAGTAGATCTTGTAAAATCTTTATTGTTAGTTTTCAGATTCTGAAATGTGAGGACGTCAAACTCTCAGATTGTGCCTTGTTCTTTTGATTACACTGTGCTTTGCCATGAAATAACCAAGAAATAAAATCACAAATATCGAACCTGGTGATTTCTGTTGCTGACAAGACAAATTAATTTACTGTATTTAAAAAAACCAACAAAAAAAACACTGCATTTTAATCATCTATAGACCAAGAAGTTGTGTTGTTTCTTAGAAAAATGCTCTTTGTCAAAGTTTTCCTGTTATTACATTTGAACCTAAAACAAATAAGGAAAGGTTAATTCCATTTTAATCCCCATTTTACTTTACTTTAAATGCATTTGAGTTAATTTTCTTTGTATAAGTAAAGCAAGGCAAGTTTATTTGTATAGCACAATTTGGGCACAATAGAGATTCAAATCACAATACAAACAAACCAAAGCAAAAACAATCATCATAAAATTAACTGTAAAATAAGAGTATAAAGGTATAAAAGAAAAGTATAGTAATGTTTTCAAAAGCTTACAGTATTTTTAGGAAGTACAGAAGCCGCCAGACTCACGGACCCATTCTTTCACCAGGCTGTTAGGAGTCTGAACCCTCTCTAACCACCAGGCTCCCCTAAAGAACAACTTAGGGGAGAGCATAACATAATTTTTTCATATCGTCACCTTCCTAAAATAATCGCCTAAGTCACTTTTTGCCTAAGTTTTTCTTTAGGCAAAAAATGCCATAATTTCAATTTTGGGGGGAGTTTTTTGTGTTTCCTGAAAAACCTGAAAAAAAATGACTTATGTCATTATTTTAGGAAGTTGTCGATATGGAAATATGACTATACATTTTTTGAATTGAATTTATTTTTACTGCAGTCAAATTACTGTTCCATCCTCTCTTGATAAAATCCACTCTAAATTATTTTCATTTTCAATATCTGCAGAAAATGGTAATAAAAAGAAAAATCTCTGCAGTATGTGGCCCTTACTAATGTGAAAATGGGCAAGGTACAAACTCAGGAATGTCATCTGAAAATGTTAAAAGTAAAAAATGTTAAATGTAAAAGAGCAGCTGTACTATGATTTTAAAGATTTTTGACCCAGTGAAGCGCTCTACCTCTTCTCTTAATCTGAACGTCTCTTTTTGCTATTAAACTGTTCCTTTGAGAATTTATTTTTTATGTGTTTCTTCTCAGATCCTCAGCGTTCACCAGGATCCGGACTCTCCCTCGGTCTCTCTCATCTACCTTGTGAAAAACCAGGACGTGATTCTCAACGGGACCATCTCCAGTGGGCTCCTGAACCAGCTGACGGCAGAGCTGGTGGGATACTTCCTCTTCTACCCGCCCCTCATCATCGCCGAGCGTGAGTATCTCCATATATCTATCTCCATATATCTGACCTGTAATTTGACAGAAAACTTACACAGTGCACCTTTAAAGAGTAAAATGTACACGTATTTCACACTGATTTTGAGATCTAATAAAGCTTCAAATATAGTGAATTTGATAAAGATTTGAGCTGCATTTTGTTCAGTGTTTTGCTCATACAAAAAACACACTGAAAAAAACCTTTTGACTTTTCCAGCAGGTCTCAAGCAATAATAAAAATACTTTCATACTATAAAATACTTTCTTCAGACCTGTTCATGTGTTCAAGTATTAGTGGAGCAGAAAGTACAGATACCTGCGCTCAAATGTGGTGAGGTATAACGAATATTAATTTTAAAATGTCTTCAAGTCAAATACAGATGCCTAAAATGTATAGTTAAAGGTGCACTGTGTAACTTTTCTGGTGGTGGGTTGGCGAACTGCTTGTCTCTATGGAGATGTTATTGCTTTGCCTGGAATGTTCCATGGTGTGACTTTAAACCTGTTTGTCTCTCATGATGGACAGGTTTAATCAGTACTGTGCAATAACGTTTCCATGGAGACAAACAGGTGATGGACCCTCCACTAGAATGTTACACAGTGCACCTTTAAGTACTGTACTTGTACAGTACTTCTTGTACTTCTTGTACTTGGTTCCACCACTGGTGGGGGGGCAGCTGTGGCGTTGACATGTTGATCTAATTAATGATCAGCTCTGAGCGCTGGGGTCAGCTGGCAGTCGTGTGGGTATTTTGAGACGCCAACAGCCACATGAGTTGGCATCACAGCTCCTGGACATTTTCGCTCATTTAGCTCATGGCGCTTTTTCAAATATCCAAATACTAATTATTCTGGAGTTAGACATAAATCATGTTTAATGTGCAGTTTCTACATTTGGTCCCACGAATAAATCCCCATCTGCGTCGTCCCAGAACAGTTAAAGGGATATTACGCTCTTTTCTGAGCTATCTTATCACATTATTTGCTCACCACAAACAGCCAGAGTTGTGTTTTGTTTCTTTCACACATGTTGAACACACAGATCATGCATATTTAGGCTGACTTCTTTTCTCAAACAGAGAAGTGTCATGTAGTAATACAGGAAGTGCTCCACAGTGTTTTTGAACTTCATACACCTTCATTAGAATCAGGCCTGGATTTATACTGAACTAAAGGTAAAATGAGCTGGTAACTTGACAACTACTGCTTCATGACATCACAAAGTGGAACAGAGCCTTGAGCTTTTGAGACTAATAATAAAAGGTTACATAAACATGTGTGAATGAAACAAAACACAAAGTTTTTGATGAGGTGACAACATTATAACAAAATGTTAACAATCAGTTTTAATATAGGATCTTTAATATTAGTGTGTGAGCATTTCTTAAACTATTTTGCTAATCAATTGAGCTGTTTATTTTTACAGAAAGTTGTAGAAAGGTTTTTCAATTAAATATAAATGACCAAATACTGTTTTGTTCACTGCGTTGATTTTTGATTAAAAAAAGTTTCTTTCAAGGTTTGAGAATCTGTGTTTAATCTAGTAATCAGTTATTGGTTTTAAAATTGTGTATCAATTATATTAATCAACTAATTAAATAACTGATTAATCCCAATTGATGTGATTAGCTCTGGTAGTCACAGTGCAAATGTTTTTGATGAGGTGACAACATTATAACAAAATGTTAACAATCAGTTTTAATATAGGATCTGTACTGGTAGTCACAGTGCAAATACAATGATGTGGATTCTGTGATAGTAAAATGTCTCCAGAGTCAAAGAGAAGGAGGAGGCTGCAGCTCTGAAGAGAACAGTGTGTTTTGTGAAGTGTTCACCAGACTGAGGAAAACTAAATGCCTCGAAGCTCTGATCCATTTTAGGCCTGACACTGAGACGTGCCCTGGAAAAGCCCAGAATTCCATGGTTAAATCTTGCTTTGGTAATGAGGTCGATGTGGTCTTCTGTCTTCAGCGTGGACAGCTGCCTCAGTCCTTGTGCTCGTTTTGTGTCATTGCATAACCTGTATTTTGCTCTGGTTTGTGTGCTGTGCTCAAACAGACTGTACAGCACATGTAGAGCTTCATTGCACTGACTGCTGACTCCACACACCACTGCATGATTCATGGCACTTCTGACCTGCTTTGATTGCCAGAGCCGGCACTAGACTTCCTCATTGTCATTTTTAGTCAATAGGGAAAATTATGGCCCAGTGCAGTCACCTGCCCCACAAATCAGTCTCAGCTCTTACAGTGCTCCTGTTTGGTGCTTAAAAAAACAGAAACTACAGAAACAAAACTGATTAATGATGTAATTATCTAATGATTCATTTGGGGAGCATTTGAGACACAACCCCCTTGCCTCACTAATTACAGAACTGTTAATTGTGCTATGCTAATATAGTGCGCCAAGACATCCATAAAAACATTAAAAATATAGCATGTTCCTATTGAGCTCCAGCTCAGCCTCTCCTAAAGTCTGCAGTGCTGCAGCCCCCCGTCGATGCAAAGATCCACAGGCACCCGAATAATTATTTACACTGCATTTAATATAAAATGTCATGTTTTTACCTTAAAACACTTAAAACAATATAATTATATCTGTAGGCTTCATACTAATATAAAAGAGTAAATGTAACCAAATATATTATGTAAAGCTGATTTCAAAAGTCAATTTTCTTTTATGTTTATTGTGTGAACTAACTATGGCGGTCCCCCTGCATTACCTCTGAGGCCCCCCAGGGCCCCTGGACCCTGCTTTGGCAAAAGCTGCTCTAGCTCTTTGCATATTCACTTGCCAACCCTCCATTTGGGAACAACTGCCTGATAAATAGCCTTTTTATAACAACCTCTAAATCACTCTAATCATTACAAAATCTTCTACTAAATCTGACCATGAAATGCTGTTGTTTATTCATTCATCATTAATATAAGCAGTGTAATTGTCCATAAAATATTACTCAGGGTTCTTGTAAATTGCCGTATGAGCAGTTACCCAAACTTTTGTTATTTACAAATGTATCTATATTCAAATGTTTAAGTGATTAATTTAGTGACCAGAACATTCAAATTTGTGCTTTTAATGATGAACATATGTTGTAACATTGCACCTTCTTCACCATGATCAGATATAGAAAGTTAAACCAACCAACACATCAAAGACTCTAGAAGGTCAGATGGGAAAACCTTGTGCCAAACCAATATGCAAATCAGTGCACTTTGATATCGATACAAGTCCAAGAGCACAAGTTTAATGTAGCATTTGGCTTTTGTCTCTGGTTCTGCTCTGTGCATCATGAGCTCCTTTAAATGAAGAGGCCATTTCCTGTCTCTGATGCTTCATTTCGCAACAAACTAAAACCAGCGCCGGGATGTAACAAAGTAAAAGTAGCACTGTATTTAAGTAAAAATTTTAATTATCTGGAGTAGATTTTCAAGCAGATACTTTTTACTTTTACTTCACAGCATTTAAGGACACATACCTGTACTTTCTACTACTTTTTTAACAGGACTAAAAGTATTATTGTTTGAGACCTGCTAAAAAGACTATTTTTTAATACATTCATAGTCTGAGCAAACAAATATATGCAATAAAAATAGCTAAAAATATGAAATAATTTGTTTCTGTTGAGCACAAATCTTTATAAAAAGCACTACGTTTGAAGCTTTATGTGAAATACTTTTACTTTTTGCTCTTTACTTAGTACCTTAGTGTATCTTTACTTTAGTACATTTTTAAGCAGAAACTTTAAGTAACAATACTGACACATTTGAGCTTCGCCTTGACACTACAAAACTGAGTGAAAGACCAGTGACCTCAAATAGGAGCACATGATCCGGTCGCACTGCAGCCATCTGTGCCTGGGGCGGGACAAACAGCTGTACGCCTCCTTTTGCCCCAGTCCTGCCCCGGGCACTGTCGACCACGTCCATGAACAAGCTAATTTTAGCCCCAGTGAGATTAGATTAGTATCTGTTTGTGTGCACTATCAACACCCCAGGGCTCTGCAGCACTTAAATCACTGTTGTGGAAAACAGTTGTTGTCGCAAAACAGAAACTAATTGAGGTCGTATTTTTGGTGTTGAGGTAATATCATTGGATGGTTATGAAATATAAAATATTCTTTATTTTTTTGTTTTGATTGGTTTGTTCAGTTTAACAATGAAAGCTAAGGGGTTTAAAAGATTCTCAGCAAATACAAACTATGAAATTCTGAAAATCTATAGAACATTCATACTGATCCCTCCCAAAAATGTATGGAAGATAATTAGTTTCATCAGATTTTGAATTTTAAACACCGTTGAATTTCTCACTTTGAATTTTTGTAACTCTGAAAAATTATTTGAATTGTTTGAATTATTTTTATACTGAATTTTAATTGCTGAATTTTCACGTGTACATTTTCAAAGTGTTTCAAATTCAAAATTAAAATTTCACCTTCAGCATTGATATTTTCGAGTCTTAAATTCAACAGTCAAAATTCAGAGTGTAAAATTCACAGTAAAAAAATTCAAGATGCCAAGGCAGAAGCAATCAATCCAAAGTGATCCGATCCAATTTAGTAACAAACAGGAAATGGTGCAGTGAAGCGATCTGATTGGTCAGAATTAGCCTCATCCAAACATCAAACCCCGCCCACAGATGAGAACGGCCAATAGGAAACAGCCTCTGTCCTCCTCTTTCACTCTGGATCGATTGCTTCTGCCTTGACATCTTGGATCTTTGCTGCAAAATTTTTCATTCCGAATTTTACACTTTGAATTTTAACTGTTGAATTTCAAGACTTGGAAATACACAGTGAATATCTAAAGGTGACATCCAAGGTGACATTCAAAATCTTATGGAACAAATTATCTTCCATAAAAATGTTATTAAGGGTTTTATTATAAGTAAAAGTGAGTTATCCATAACAGCAACACATATATGAAGAAGGTTAGATGTTACTTTATTTATTGATTTATTTATTTTAAAATAAAGTGTACATTATTGTTAACCTTAAGAGGAATAAAACAGCAAAAGGTAAAAGGTATAGCTATTAAACAGACTATAATAATAATGGATTACTCAGACATGTGTAAATGAAACAAAACCCAACTCCACTAATGTTTTTGATGAGATAACAACATTATAACATGACAGAAGAGTCAAGTTTGCGTTACGTAAGACCTTTAATTTGACGAGTAAAGACTAAAAAATGTATGAATGTATGAAAAACAAGTGATAGTGTTTGTGTTATTTCAGTAAAAGATGATCCCTTTGACTTGTGCACAGTGGATTGAACAGACGCTTCATAGGTCACGATTCGAGGCTTGACCTTAGCTCTCAGTCTGTTTATGTAAACTTACTGAAGTTCAGGAGGAAGCCCGTGAATTTTAATGCCCTCACGTACGACACGGGGCCAGAGCACAAACACACAATGCTATTAACGGATATGCATCAACTCCAGCACCACCTTCCTCCTGCTTAGAGAAGACAGGTTGAGCAGAAGAGGAGATGGGGGAGAAGTAGGCTGACAGATGAACAAGACTCCCAAAGAGACCTGCAGACAAAAATAGATCTTGTTTTGTGTTCAAGGAAATCTATTGTATGCCAGCCACAACATGCTTTTGTTTTCTAACCATTTTACTTGGTGAATTTTCCTCACTGACAATGGCAATAAAGCTTTTTCAGACTCTTATTCTGAATCACTGTAATGCAATGTAATCTTTTGTTCCTTTTATGGAAATTAAACTGGGCTCCAAAATGTAATCTGCCTGCTACACACAAATCAGACTGTGTTTATCTTATAGCAACAAAATGCAAGATGATGTTTAGATGAAAAAAGTGGAAAAGCATAAGCACAGTTAAGCCTGTCAGAATAATTACTTTACTGACTAATCATTCAATATATAATACAAGGAACTATGTATTTTGGGGCTCTGTATTTATCATGGGAACTTTTTCTTGCAAAAGTGGTGAGATATTTGTTCAATTTTAGTTGTAAAGATGTACAACTAAAATCAAGATTACAAGATTGGGGGTGAATAAGTCACTGTTATGTTTTCATTTTGCTATTTATTTGTCGCAGCTCATGCCTTTTAATGGTGCTGTCTATTTCAAAATGGCTTACTGGGATTATCCTGCTTTATTTTAATTGCATGAGAGTGACATAAAATCATTTCAGTATTATCATTTATCTTTCTTTCATTTATATTTCTCTGTGGCAATATGTTGTGCTTCAAAATATGTTATGGTGACAGGCCCAAGCACAGTTATATGACAGGACGGCTGTATGAAGCACAGATATGTTCAGTACAAGCCTGGATTCATGGATGAATAAATGCAAGGCTATTTCAGAACTCAATTTCAAAGCCAAGAGCCTGAGTGTAGAAAGTAATTTGCCTTGTGGTTCTAGGCAAAAAGAGAGTGTGGGCTGAAACTTTTATCAAATGATACGGACCTTAAATAAACCCATGCCAACCATCAACTAGCAAAATTAAATTTTGCAGAGCTACAAAGTGTGAATAATTTTACAAGAGATACAAATGATAACTTGTTATAGTCCAATGGAGAAAACACACTGCATATTCTTCAATAAATCTAGATTAATAGTTATTATTATAATAATGCATTAGTCTTTATAAAGCGCTTTTACAATGTGGTGGATTATTCATTCGTTCCATACCTGGAGGTGGTCAGCGACTGTCATAGTCACAGCTGCCCTGGGGCAGACTGACACATGCAAGGGAGCCATTCTGTGCCATTGGTCCCTCATGCTAGCACCACTTTCATACTAGGCAATGTGTGTGAAGTGCCTTGCCTAAAGACACAACAACAACACAGTTTTTGCATTGGGCGCCCCCCTGTGGCACCTGATTTTCAGTGTTGTCCATCCAAGTACTAACCAGGCTCGGCCTTGCTTAGCTCTGATGAGATCAGGGTTTGACAAGGAGGTTTGGCCAAATATTACAGACATAGATCCTAGTTCCTTTTTGAATAAAGGTTTGAATCTTTACTTTTAAAACAACACCACTGCAATTATAAATATCTGATTTCAAGTTCTCCTTCTGTACATAAACCCTATTCAAACTTACTTCTCAGTTTCTCCTTATTTTAGACAAGTCTCTTGGAACGTTCCATGACTTAAAACATTGCCATCCAGCTTTTATTAATTGTGGGTGTTTCTATGGCTCAAAAATATAATAACTGTGAATAGGGGCGTCACTCCACAGATCTTAATTGTAATGTATAGTATAGTTTGTCTCCCTTTTGATAGACATGTTTAATCTATACCGTGGAACATAATAGACAAAGCAATAACATTTCCATGCAGCAGGTGACGGACCCCACTATATGTTAGCAGTGCATCTTTAAGTCTAAGTTTATTTAGCTCACCATCATGACTCCTCTTTTCTCCTCTCTTTTCTGTGCAGCCCTTGAATACCATAATCTCAACACATCGACTGCCACAAGGAACTATTGGGTCATAACAGGTAAGTGGGTTTTGCTTTTGCACAGTGTGTGGTGGTACAGGGTGATCAGTGCTAATCAGGAGCTGCATCGATTTGACTAAACTACAGTTTGTAAACCTTTCTAGCACTGATGCTTGTGGAGCTCAGCAGAATCTCCTCTCCCCACTGTGTTGCCTCCCTCTTCCCGGTGCTCTGTGCCGCTGTGTTCCACTGAAGAACTATTGATGTATAATTCACTGCTTCCTGACCGGGGCACAGAGAGATCACTTCACATCATATCACTACCGGGTGTGACTGGGGCTCTGACGTGTGTCTGTTATCCTGGTTGTTGCATCTTTTTAAGAATGCGGATAACATAAAATAAATAAAATGTCTTATGATTACATAGACTCAATCATTGTTTCTTAGTTTTGGTTGAGGCTATGGTGGCTGAAATAATTTTATTTGAAAATTTATAGATTTTGTGGAGTAGGCTAATAACACTTATCATCTTGATTCAATATTTAAGCAGTTCTTTTCGATAAGTATAACTTAGTATATACATCATAATAATAAAAATAATTATTTATAAAGCACTTCTAAATACAAGGTTTACAAAGTGCTGTGCAGTAAGCAAAGAACAATAATTCAAAAAGCATAAAAATAGCATACAGAAAACATACAAAAAAGTATGTGGCAGACAGATGTGTTTTGTCAATAGAACATGTAACAAAATTATGAATTGTATTATACTACTAGGATAACACAAGCTAGGTTTGGGGATAATTTAGATTGTGGCCCACCATAGTCTCATCTATCAATGGAAACCACATTTCTCTTAATGAATGTGCCATAAAATTAATTGTAGTTATTCAAAATATTTGAGGAATGGATATAGGAATACATAAATGTGGTTTAAAGCTAAAGGTTTTGTTGATTTTTGAGGGTTTAGGATTCTTCTTCTTGCATCTTTTGCCAAAGCACCTCACATTCCCTACGACACTCTAATGCTAATTACATGTAAATCCATAATCTAAAGAGTGTAGAATCAATCAGTGATGATGCAGCAGATATAAAATACAGTTAGACTGGAGACTTTTCCTTGTTCTTTGGTTAATGCCAGTATCTCTCCACAGTGAGCCAGCAGGGGACTGTGTTTGATGCGTTTGTCACTACAGCTGTTTTAAAGGTTTCTGGATGGGCAGCTTTAAAATGGATTGTCCCATCACACTGTCCTTTATAGTGGCCCATTCATCTCTTGTCTCTAAGTACTGCAGCTGTCCTTATTCGATCCCCTTATGCATTCTCTCCCTTCACATGTTTGGACACCTCTGCACCTCTTAAACCCACCTCTGTCTCTCCACACAGTGATCCAGGATGTAGACAGCAACTCCCTGGAGGCCAACTACCAGAGCTTTGCCAGTCTCATGGAGCAGAGGCTGGCAGAGCTCTTCCTGGTGGCAGGAAGGCAGGGCTCCCAGACGACTCGCTCCCGCCGTGCGACCACTGTGGGGGGCTACACTGTGCAGGTCTGTCTGCCCCTTTATGAATCTGTTTACAGGACACACATGATTGGATTGAAAGTCCCTCCTGCAAACCACAAGGGTC
Source organism: Scartelaos histophorus (assembly GCA_000787155.1). Taxonomy (NCBI): domain Eukaryota; kingdom Metazoa; phylum Chordata; class Actinopteri; order Gobiiformes; family Gobiidae; genus Scartelaos; species Scartelaos histophorus. The sequence continues at coordinate 16,720 of KN494578.1, read as the reverse complement.
AAATTTCTCATGGAATTCACTGAAGAGACTCATTTTCAACAATAAGAGGTTTTATGGTCATTTGTTCAGTTAATTCCATCATTTGTAAATGCAATTTACAGCGCAATAATGACAATTCAATTATTCAAGATTGTATTGC
>KN494578.1:4662-16542 GCA_000787155.1 Scartelaos histophorus | reverse complement strand
AATAATATAAACTAAATATCCAAAAATCTTAAACCCAAAATACACAATCCAAAACACATGCGATTTATGGGCATGAGGAAGTCAAATCAATAAAAAAAGCATTCAATGAAAAGGATACTTGTATTCATAATTAATTCAAGATTTGTTTGACCATCGAAACAGGATACTCTCTGTTGAGAAAGATAAAAGACTCCATAAGACTTCAGTACCACACTCACGTCTGCGAGCACCACAGAATCAGCACCATGGACAGCTCCTGAGGAGGAGCACATGCAGAAGTCACTGAAAAAGGCTTTTATTTATTTAGGACAATAGTGTTTGCATAAACATTATTGCTGTAAAATATGGTTTTATAGTCATCAATATAAAAGCTCATGAAAAGAGATAATTTTAATAGTATTAGTGGTAGTAAAGTAGCAGTAAACCCTGTTATATTTGCAACAGTACATGTATTTTTTCATATGTATTTTATATTATTTAAAAAAAAAATTAACAAGTCATTAATAACAATTCACCAAATGATAAACTGTCTGCCTTTGTCAACTTGATAACAACGTTTGATAACAAACAGCAAGTTAAAGAACAGTGGGATGTAAAAATGTCATCCAATTATCTTTGTCTGTTCTTTTCGTATCATCTGATGGCATTTAAATTCACAAAAGCCCCAGTCGGAAATTAGCTTTGCCAGTTGCTGCTATTTCCATTATATTGAAGTGATTATTAATTAATTGACTGAATAGACCAGCAGATTGTGTAGCCATTAGCTCCCCTTGATTATATCTCGCTCATGTCTCTGACTCGAAATTGCTTTGGAAACTTTTAGAGTGAAAGGTGCACTGTGTAACTTTTCTGGTAAAGGGATCGCCATCCTCTTGTTTCCATTCCATTTTATTATTGTTGGCCTTGAATGTTTCACAGTATGGCATTAAACTTGTCTATATCCATGGACACAAGCAGATGACACTACCAAGCAAAATTACAGGTTAGATCTGTGGAGAGGCGAGCCCACACACAAAATGAATGCACGATTTTCATTGTATTTTTGACCAGGACGGTTGTAATTACATAAATGCAAGACACATAAGCTTAATCCCATACTGTGGAACATTTAAGGCAAAAAATAAAATTAAAACAAGCAGATGGTGGATCCTCTACTAGGAAAGTTACACATTGCACCATTAAGTGTATTTTAATCTTCCTAATTCTCTCATCTATGTTGGTTTTCTTTGTTTTTTTCCCTCCACCCCTATTGTATATACTGTTCAAATTAAGACAACAGCTTCCTGGGATTTGCACATTACTCTGCCTCAAGGTTTTACGAGAAGTCACAGATGAGTGCTTTTTATGGCTGTGATGATGGAGGAGGAAGTAGCTTATACTCATATATAGAGCTAAGGGGGGAGAGGACCCACCCGGCCGTTTAATAACACATGTCGCTTCTCTTTATGGCAAAATCAAATTACTGAACTTGATTAAAAGGTGTGATGTGTTGACCATATTAAAAACGTGTTTGATGTATGATGAAGAGGAAATTGGGGTTTCAAGTGGCTCAGTTATCCTTGAGTGTCTCGGCGGAGTGTACTTATCTGGTCTATACGAGAAGTAAGCTAGACGATGTTGAATCCTGATTGGAGAGACTGGGTTCTGTGTTATCGCGCGACACCAAAAGCATATTAAGAGATAAGAAATTGAATTGGGCGCAATATGGGATTCTATATATCTTAGTTTCATGCTGTGAGGTCCAGAGATATGGCTCTATAGGCACTTTTACACAGGCACTTAATCCAGCAAATTACCCGTGTTTCACTTTAAAGGTGCATTATGTAACTTTTCTGGTGGAGAATCCGCCACCTGCTTTTCTCCATGTTGTTGCATTGTCTTAAATGTTTCATAGTATAGCGTTAAATCTTTCTATCATCATGGAGACCAAACCAGACCAAGTTACAGGTCAGATCTGTGCAGAGGCTAACCCGCTCACCATCAGAATGCCTGTTTTTCTAAGCGTTTTTGAGCAATAAAACCTGTAATTAAATAAATGTAAGGGAGATCTGTGTAATGCCATATTTATTTATTTATTTATTTATTGGTTTATTAGGACAGTGGACAATTACATTAAGCACAGTGGCAGAGATGTTTGTACCAGATTGTAGCTCAGAGCTAATTTCCATCTGTAGTCCTGGGAAGGGGAGACAACACAAACACAAAACAACTATACATTATACAAATATAAAATACAATCAATATTGACAAGTTAAAAGTGCAATGTATAATGTAATGTAATGTAATGTAATGTTGTAACACTGTTAATTTGGTCTTCTGTGGCCATCAGGTGTAACATCTGATGGCAAAATACCTGTTAAAGTTAAAACAACTATACAATATACAAATATACAATACAATAAATATTTACAAGTTAAAAGTGCAATGTATAATATAAAGTAATGTGATATGATGATAATATATTGTGGAATATTTGAAGCAGAGCAGTGGCATATCCATAGAAACAAGAAGGTGATGGACCTCTAACCAAAACGTTACATAGTGCAACTGTAAAGAAAGATAATTATTCGTTTGTCTTCTTTCCTTTTATATGCAACATTCTATATAAATGAACATGATTATAAAGGTACTTGTGTCTCGTCTCTCGCCAGATGGTCAGCATTCGCCGTTTGCCTGGCCCTAAAAATCCAGCAGAGATGACCTACTACGCCCAGCACAATGGAGCACCCATCACGGGGACCAATGCCGCCAAGACCCTGAGCAGCCTGGACTCCCAAACCATGGCTCTGACCCTGGGCTACTTTGTACAAATCCAGGCTGAACGTGAGTTTGAGTTTCATTATCAAAACCAAGCATTAAAGGTCCTATATTACATCAGATTGATTCTTTTGTGCTTTAAGCCGTGTTATAAGGCTGTTACCTCTACAAAAACATACCAAGAGTTCTGTTTTGTCATTCACACATCCTTGAGTACACCTGGTCTGTCTGCATCTGCATCTGCATCTGCATTTGCATCTGCAAAGCTCAAATTGCTCTGTTCCACTTTGTGATGTCATGTAGTGGTAGTTTTAACTTAGTTAGTTTTTAGTTTTTTTAGTTTTAGTTTTAAGTTAACTTACCCTTACCTCAGTAAATATTGCCAATTCTAGGGCTGAAATTATCCAAATGATTCTTGTGAAGCCTAAATATGCAGGCATTGTGTGTTAAACATGTGTGAGTGAAACTATAAGTTGTGATATGTTTTTGATGAGGAAACATTATACCTTATACCGCAGATTTGAAATATCCATGATATGGGCCCTTTAAACATTCATTTTATTGCTGAAGGATCATCATAAAAGATGCCATAACTTTTTATTTCTTCCAGATATGTGCAAATTTTAAACTAAACCGATTCTCTCCTTTTGAAATGAATGACTGAAACAACCAATGAAAAAAAAAATAACAGAGACAATCAAATATTTACCCAGTTTGGAGGATTAATTACTTTTGATTTGAAATAAATATCCTGTAATCCCTTCATAACAGAGCTTAACAGAGCTTCACAGATGAGTCATTTAAGACTTATAACGCTAAATACATGTACCATCATTATCTGAAAAGTGAAAGTAAATATTCATCCTGCAGTAAGAGAACATGGTGTTCTCTCTGTATGTTCTTTCCCCCCTGAATCTATAATTACGTGAAAGAAAGAAAGCCATGAGTGCCCTTTACACCTAAAACAATAGTGTGTCCATGCAGTGAGCACTCTGTTCTCACAAAACCCACTTACTCTGCATTTAACCAGAGCACGGGACACTCAGTACCCAGGCCTAAATAGTGTGCAGAGGACTACTTTATGGCACTTCTATGTTGCACTCATGTAACATATTCAACAAGGTAAATACATCTCCTAACATACTGGCTTAAAGGTGCACTGTGTAACTTTTCTGGTGTAAGGTTCATCACATGCTTTTCTCCATGGAGATGTTATTGCTCTGCCTAGAATGTTTCACAGTGTGGCATTAAATCTTTCTATCTTCATGAAGACCAAACCAGGTCAGACCTGTGGAGAGGTCGCCCTCTCACAGAATGTCAGAATGTTTTTCTAGGTATTTTGAGATATAAAACCACCTCTAATTAAATAAATATTAGGTTGAGCTGTTTAATGTCAGACTCTCAGAACATGTACATTTAACAAAGAAAAAAAGAAACAAAACAAACAAAAAAGAGAACAAAATTGCTAAAAACATTCAATGTTCAAAAAGGAGTAGGAAGTAAACCTTACTTAAATCCTACCCTACAATTTACAATATTTCATCAATGTGATATTCAGCATATAGTTACTTTAAAGAGGTTCAATTTGATGACATGACACTAGGGAGAATACTGTATAAAAGTACATTTATTTGTGAAATCATAAAAGTAGTAGTAGTATAAATGAGTAGTACAACGTGGCACTTTAAAGGTGCACTGTGTAACCTTCCTGTTGGAGGGTCTGATGTTATTGCTTTGCCTTGGATGTTCCACATCATGGCACTAATCAAACATACCTTGTATTTATTCAATTACAGGTGTTTTTTAGTCAAAACTACTGCAAATTGCAAAACCACACATTATTAAGTGGACCTGTTTCTCCACAGATCTGACCTGTAATTTGGCCTGGTGATGAGGTTTGACTCCATGGAGATAGTTCATTTAAATGCCATAATGTAGAACATTCCAGGAAAAAACAATACTATGTACATGGAGTTAATGCCATAAAAGCTATGAAATGCACCATCTACATTTCTCTGTTTGTGTCATTGGAATCAGAAGAATGAAGACTTTATATAAAAACATAAAACTGCTGAATTATTATTTCTTGAAGATCATTTTAAAATGTGGTAATTGTTGCATTTGTGTGTTTTTGCAGCTGTCGTAAAGACCCCGCCCAGTGACCTCTGGATCATGGCCGTGCTCACTCCTCTCTTCTTGTTGGTGGTGGTTATCGGGATGGTGGCCTATATTATCTGCAAAAGGAACAGAGTCATTTTTAAAACAGGCCCATTCAGAAACTTCAAGTCCCGCTCCAAGGTAACAGCCTAAAACTAATGCCCCATAAATATATTCTGGCCCTCCCCTCTCCTCCTGTGTGTCTGTCTACTAATGTCCACACACCAGTGTTTCAAATAGACATGGCCGCCGGATCAAATCTAGTGTGAAAATTGAAGTGATATTACATAAGGTGTTTCACATCACATTTCAAAGTGATTGTGTTCAGACAGTCCTTCCGGTCACTAAACCCAGAGCCATCTGCGGCGGTTTCACTCTCACTGTCCACTAGCCTCTGGTCAAGACTAATCATGTGTGATAAGAAAGACCAATCAGCCAAAAGGAAGTCGGCTTTGTTGAAGAACAAAACCAAACCTAAGGCAAAATCTTACAAATGTGAGTCACCAGTTAATAGTCAAATGAATGTGATTTATTTGAAGAGTCGTCTGTGTTTGAGTGAAGAGGTAAACAGACTGGACCCAGACCAAACTTGTTAGTCCACAAGTGTTTTGTTGGAGCGTGTCTGGAGCAGGCTCAGATTGGAGACCTGATTAGGTTTCATCTCCACAGTCTGAGGTGCACTCAAGACTGCAGACCTCCTCCAGTTTACTTAAGGTCACACACACTTCTTTTTGAAGCCAACTTTGTATAACATATTTAATGTTCTTATCCAAACCTTTATTTTTAAACCAGACATAGCAATCTGGTTCTTCAGTCATGTATGAGGAATATATATGTGTTTGATTACAGGCTGCCCACAGGCGCGAGCGTTAACAGCAGGTACCATCCTGCTGAGCTTATTCAAAATGTTTTTGCTATTTAAAGTACCATTTATGGCAGTCAAGATATACATCTGAGACTCATATCTGTGTTGAACACAGAGTTTGATATGTTCAACCTTTTAATATTCAGTTCAGTCTATACTGTCTATCACTGTGTATATGCTATTTTGCTTGGAAAGTTCCACAGTGTCGCCTTCAACTTGTCTCCATGCAGATCGTGGTTTAGTGCCATATTGTGAATGATTACAGGAAAAACTATAACATCTCCATAGAAATGAAGGCGCACCTTTCAGTAAACCAACATAAACACAGTCATCTTTATCAGCTCTACTAGAGAACTGCCCAAATCTTTACTCTTTTCAAAATGAACAGCAATTTAGCAATCCTCCTCCAGCTATCGCTTCATTGAAAAAGTCAAATATATTTTCTAATAACAATACAAAGCCGACTCCTTCATTTAACACAGCCCTGTTGTCTATTGTCGTGTTCTTTCCTTTGACCTTTCCCCTTTATTCCTCTCTCTGTTTAGACGTCCTATCGCAGAGAAGGCAGTTACCACCACCAGGTACTCCCCGTCGCTACGCTCTGTTTGAACACATGAATGTATGAGAGCATATAGCTGTGTCGCTTTGTCTTTGTTTGGCTTTTTTCTCAGTCTGTGATTTCTCAAACCCTGGAAACACTCTTTAAATAGTGTGAATCTGCGCTGTGTACTCTTGTTGCTGGGTAGATTTCTGCATGTGACCGCTTGGACGTGACTTATTCCTTTGTCCTCGCTGACCATTGGAGATCAATATTTAGGTGGGAGGTGTGTATTAACTATAATAAGGGCGTCAAAATTCACTACACGATCTATAAGCATTGTATGATTTTGAGGAAATAGCGCAAATAAATAAGGAAGTCCCATTTAAGGCTAATAAGGACAATTTGTGGACCTGTACTCAACATTTTTAGGTTCTTGCAAAAATAGAACAACGACATGTCTGCGAACCAAGGCAATCTATTTTTATTTCTCATAAAATAGCTCAGCAGTCTGCCTGTTCAATTCTGCTCCGTCTTCTTCATTCTTCAGCTTTATTGGTTGTGATTTGCAGTGAAATGAAATCGTCCCGGTGCCTCCAACAGATCAAAAGTGCATATGCAAAACAAATAAGAGAGTATTTATGTTGTGAAAGCACATGGGGACGGTCCCTGTGGCTCAGACTACTGTGGTGGGACGTGCCAGCTGGAGTTCGGTTATTTTTAGGATCATACATATCGCTATCGTGAAATATAGAAAAAGACGTGCTAAAAAGTTCAACTGGTGTGCTTGATTTTGGGTATTTCACACTATTTAAAATGCCCATATTACACTATTTTATGATCTTATAATGTTGTTTTCTCATCACAAACACAGTTTTGTTTTACTTCATTTCACACGTTTAACTCAACAATTTCTGCATATTCCATCATGTAATGTAGTAATACAAGGAGAGCTCCACTGTGTTTTTAAACTCCATTCACCTTCACTAGAATCATTTAGATAATTTCAGCCCTAGAATGTCCAATATTTACTAAAGAAAAAACATAAAAGGTAATTGTTAACATAAAAACTACTGCGTCAAGTGTTTTGAGCTTTGGAGATGCAGACGGACTAATAATAAAGTATTACTCAAACATGTGTGAATGAAACAAAACACAACTCCAGGTATGTTTTTGATGAGGTAACGACATTATAACATGCTTTAAAACTCACAAGAGACAATTTTGCGTAATATATGACCTTTAAATGAGGAACTGTGGGTAGAGCATAACATTTTGTACTTGAGTTTGGTCTAATTAGGTTGTCTGTCAGTGGAAATGAAAAATCAGGAAGGATAATGGATGAATAAGACTTTTAGAACTTGCTTTAATCATTTCATTTAATCATTTTACCCATAATGCATCTTGACCTACATAATACATAATACATGTACATGCTATATGCCTTATATCTCCCATATTGTGCCCCAAATCCCTGCCAGACTGATTTTTCGCTGTGGTGCGACGCATACACATGTATTTTGGACAAGATAGAAAAATATATTAATAATTGATCACTGTGGGTCTCACCTATGCGCCTTAGTTACCTAACGCCTGCTTGTCTCTATGGATATGACATTGCTCTGCCTGGAATATTCCACAGAATGACATAAAACAGCTCCGCCTTTCATTTATTAAAATACCAGCAGTATCATAGCTCAAAAATACCTAGAAAAACAAGTATTCTGACTGTGAGCGGGGTCGCCTCTCCACAGATCTGACTTCTAACTTGGTCTGGTTTGTGCTCCATGAACATAGAAAGGTTTAAGACTTTACTGTAAAACATTCCAGACATTCCAGAAAGCCATTTGACGGACCCTGCACCACAAAAGCTACACAATGCACCTTCAACATGTGATAACAGAAACTAAGAATGTTTTAGTTTTTTAGATGTTAATTTTCATTCATTTTGTCATCTTAAAAGAAAAGAACGAGAGAACCCCCACACAAATGACTGTGTTTGAATCTGCGTACAAAGAAATCTATTTAACATTTATACAATTACAGGTCTTTTTATTGCTCAGAAATGGCCTGGGTTGTCACCTGCTTGTCTCTGTGAAGATGATTAATTACCAAACTGTGAAAAATGACAAAGCAAAAATGTATATGGAGACAAGCAGGACAGTTTTAAACTTTAACTTTGACTATACAACTAACAATCTTACATGTTTCAGTCTTACATGTAATAAAAAATGTAATCATCTGTCATTTTGTTCATACCTAAGATTGTACTCACACTTTGGACTAGGTTATTCAAAGCAACTACAACTTATTTAGCACTTCTTAAGGTCTTCTCTCTGTTTTGTCATCATCGTGCGATATATAGTGAGATCAAGATGGCTGCTGGCGCTTTGCAAGGCTGCTGCAGTTTCTTTTTTTTGCCTTCACCCGCCATCATGGACTACAAAGCCCAAACTCTGAAGGGAAATGCAGTCCAACGTGTTCTGATGAAACATGAAGCCCTGGCACTTAGAAGCTCTCCTCCCTCCTCTGTCTTCATCTCATCTACCTACTGTTATATCAACACAAATGCTTAAAATCAAACAGAAAAGGTCCTGGGGGATGAACACAGAGACATGATTGATGTAAGATCTTTATGTAAGAACTGTTAAGCTTTTCTTTGTGATCTTGTGAAATTCAGAAACAAGTCACATCCCTTGAGAACAAAATAACATAATTAGTTTTTAACATTTTGTCTAATAAAATAATAAAATTTGAGAAATATTTTAACAGGAAAATGCATGTATATATATTCAGGTAATAATATCACATATACATGGAATTTATAAAAATACAATATAGTTTACGTACAAGAAAAAAAAAGATGTTCATAAGACTTAAAAATGTTAGTATTATTATTATTAAGAAACATCTAGAGTGAAGTCAGGTAAATTGAACCATCAGGTAAAATAAGCCACATAAGATTGAACTTTAAATATTTACTACCAGTTTATGCAAAGGATCTAAATTTCTTCTCCTCTGTATTTCACAAAAAAAAACAAAAAAACATTTTATTGGTGTGTGGTGTTTCATGTGGGAGGAGCCTGCACAACACTGCAGTAACATTATTACTGTATCACTGGGGTAATTGTTTCATATTTTTTTAACCTAACTTCAGTATTTATTTGGATGTATCACTCCTTTGTTAAATAAGATTATGTTGGAGTAAATAATATTACTTAACAGATGTGTACATGCTAACATACTTAACATTATTATTTCTGCCTTAAGTTAAATGAGAGAAGGAGGAGGATTTTTTGTTGACCAAAACTGTACCACAACGAGCATTATTTGTGTCCAGCTTATTGAAATGTTTCTGTTATAACTTCAAAGCAGTGAGGATGAGTTTGTTTTGTAAATGCTCTTTAAACACATGCGTTTTGTAATACAAGAGGCTCCATACATTTTTAATGACTCCCAAACTCAGAGCTGTTCACAAGTGGTGCCATGAGGCTTCTATTACTTATCCACAAATACATTTAGGCTCCTCTAATGTGAACACATAAAAAGAGACTTAACTCTTTTATGATCTATTCTATCTTAACTGGTGGGTAGGATTATTGAAAAAAAATATGCTTTAAATTAATTAAATAAGAATAGTTTTTGTTCACGTATTTGTTGCTATGTAATACTCCATCATTTAGTCCATGTTTACCCATAACAGTGTTTGGCTGTTGTGTTAATTGCTCTTGGGGAATTGTCATTGTCCTATAATCTACTCTGGCATTCATCACCTCACTGGGCAGACTATCTTCAGATCAATACTGTGGCCTGATGAGCTGTGCGTTTGGGCATTTAACAGCTATTGTGCCGACTTCAGCTTTACTGGGACTCTGGGCTCCAAATTTCTACTTCTGTTCTCTCAGTAGTCACCAATTCCCAGATAAAATCCTTGTATATTACGATCAGAAAGCATTGAAAGTCTATGTAGTTACAGAATACTGAATACCTGAATTAAAATGTAACATATTTGACAGCGTACTGTACTCTGAATACTTGAAATACTTTAACACAATTAGCATTTTATTATAATAAAGAAAATACTACATAATATTACAAACTGCTTTATTTCTGTTGCTCTGTTGCATTAACTAAAGTCTAATTTGAAGAGGGGATCTGTTTTAGGGACCCAGAATTGGACCCTCATCCTGTTAATTTATATTACAGAACGGCCCATGTGAGATTTCTCGCCTCGGCCTCCCAAATTCCTGTTGACGGGCATGAGCAAACCGGAATAAGTTTTCTCAGAATTAATATTCATAAGACGTATTTCCATTACATGAATTCAGTTTTTTCCCCACACTGTTTACGATATGTGTGGATTGAGCACAGGTAGTGATCCATATTTCATTTGTAGATCTTCATTGGACGTGCTCCTGTGTGGCTGATTTCCGAAGGTCCTGAACCACTTTACATTTTGCTGCATCATAGCCCACCTGGCCCCGAGGAGGTTTATTTACCATCTTCCACCTCTAATGCTGTTTGTGCCTCATTTCAGATACACACGATTCTTTGGGAATCTTTTAGAAAGCACTTCAGCGTCCTCCCCGCTCTATCCGAATTTAAATCAATACGGCCGCCGGGGGAGCAGAGCATATCTTGTCCATCTGCTGCATCTCATCAGGGCTCTGTTGGCTGTAGCTCAAGTTAAAATTAGACGACTGTGTGATAGGGCAAGTGGGGAAAGTGAGTATGTGTAATGGGCTCGTCTGGCAGCTTATGACATATACGTGATCAATGCTTCGCTGTCAGTCACCATATGCCTATTGTAATGTGTTTTAAAGGTCCCGTGTAACGCAAAATGGACCCTTGTGAGCTTTAAGTCGTGTTAGAATGTTGTTACCTCATGAAAAACATACCTAGAGTTGTGTTTTGTTTCATTCGCACGTTTACATTCTTTATTATTAGTTGTCTACATCTCCATAGCTCAAAATGCTGTATTCCACCTTGTGATGTCATGGAGCAGTAGTTTTTAAGTTAACAGCTACATGAAATTATCCAGATGATTCTAGTGAAGCTGTGTGGAGTTTAAAAACACAATGGAGCACTTCCTGTGTTACGACATGACATCACAAAGTGGAACAGAGTGTTTTCTGTTTCTAAATATGCAGGATTGTGAGTTAAACATACGGGAATAAAACAAAACACTACACAGCTCCAGGTATGTTTGTTATGAGGAAGTAATATTAAAACATAGATCAGAAAATATAAATATGGGCACTTCAAACATTTTTAATTGAGCTTGCAAAAAAATCTAATGTTGAGTTATGATTTTTAGACCAGTTTTCAGTGTCGTTGGCCGTTTTGCTTGCATAGTGAGACTAAATTTATGTTTTGGTTCATTAAGGTGATGTGAAAAAGTCACGCTTTGACTTAATTGACTAAATGTATTTATAGCCATTAGCTCTGTGTGATTAAAGAGGACTGTCAGTGTCACTGTACACTCATGTTCAGATTATGAAACGCTAAAGGCAGACCAAATGAATCCTAATTGCAAAGACTCTCATGGGAGCTGTGTGTGTGT